>LNAC01000287.1:445121-491980 GCA_002007465.1 Ailurus styani | reverse complement strand
AAAATCTTTAAAAAAAAAAAAAAAAAAAGAAATGGAGGCAAAATAACAAAAGCTGAAAACAGTAAAAGTGAAAGAAAAAAAAGATCAAATCACAGAGTTTGAGGAGAAGATGTCAGAAATTCCAATCTCAAACACAGTCAAGCCTGGATCATAATGTTCAGTAAGCCACTTGGAAAACCTGCATTCAGTGTGCAATCACAAACAGAGCACCAGATGGTATACAGCCTTTGGTTGCTTCAAGAGTGGAGTGACACCAGTGACCTTGGTCATAAAAGAAAATCCACTGGATCATAGAAGCTGTGACCACTGTGCCAACTGTAGAGGCTTCCACATGCGATAACAGCTGGTTAGTGTCACAAAGGAACTTCCTCACATGGTCAAGCTTATGGGTAGTGTAATATATTATCTTAAGTTCTTAAAATAATAGTAACAGCTATCATCTGTTTAGAAAGTATCATGTGGTAGGCATAATGCTAGGTACATTCTTTATACATACTATCTAATTTAAACTTGGCCACAACCCTGAGAAGAAATCACCCCCCCACCTGGATTTTACCGGCAAAAAAATGGGCTAACAAGATTCATCGACTTGCTTCAGGTGACACAGACACTCAGTGGCACAGCATGGCTCTGTGTCTCTCCAAAGCCTGTGGCTTCAATCACTTCATTCTACTTGCACTTCCAATTGCCCATTGGGGTTTCCAGAATACTTTTATTTTTATCATCTGCTTGTTACCAAACCCTAGAAACAGTCAACAATGATACTATACCCACCTCACAGATGAAACAACCAAGTCATAAATCGTCTCAACAAATGAGTATCAAAGCCAAGTAAGTAAGTCTGACTCCTCGTCCCCTGCACCATATTAGCAACTAATTCACTAGAATCTAGCCAATAGATAGAGCACCTTCAAGCTAGGTCATGTTTGTTCCACCATCTTCTTGAGCTATAAGCTATAAGGGCTTCTTCTCCTCAGTGACACCTTGACCTGCTGCCTTCAGTTCTCCAACCTTCCTCACCTCTTTATTCTTCTATAAGAATAGAAATAAATTTATTCTATATTTGTCTCTGCCTTGGTATTATCAAGGGTCACAGGTCAGGCCAACAGGGAAACCAACTCTAGAAGAAATTTTGTCAGCAGGAGGTTTTTTGGGCATGTGCTCTCAGAAACAATATTTTTAAGGCTGTGAGGGAAGCATCACTGGGCAAAGAGAGACGTTGAACTGAGATGCAGTTATGTCTCTGAAGCTGGGATCTCTTCAGAGATGTCCTAAATTGAGGCAAGGCACTAGGACTTTGTACCCGGGCACTGACCACTAACTGGGTATGGGTTGCCCTGGGGAGGGGTAGAACTGGGATGAGACAGATCCCTTGAGCTGAGGACATATCCTGGGGAGGGGTTCAGCTGTGAGCCTCCAGCAGGCACTCTGGGTGGCTGGGGGGATTAGAGCCCCAGGACTGAAGGATGGGACTTGTGCTGTACCCCATAGCATGAGCTACATCCATCACAAAGAGGAGAATGCAAAGGAAGGGGCAGGGTCACACCTCTGATGAGACCGTCAATTAGATAGGTTCTCCAAATCATCCAGATGATTTAGTCCTACCAGTTTGAATGCCTTCTCACTAGTTCATATACTTTCTCAATCCAACCAACCAGGCTTGGTTCTGCCTTTCCGCCCTCTGGGCCTTCCTACCTGAGGTACCTTTCTACTTCTCCATCCAGACAACTCCATCAACCACTGGACAGACCTGCCCTCTCACTGGCCTCCATATTACCATCCATGCTATCAGAATCTTTCCCCTGTAGGTGATGCTGCTCTTCCAGCTCCTTCTAGCTCAACCAGGAGGCTATGCAAATAAGAAACAGAGTGTCCAACACTGGCCTGTAGGTAGGACCTGGGCCCAAAATGTGTTCTCTTTCACCAATGTTCTAAGAAAATGTTTTAACTTGCATGTTGTGGGATGAGACTTAACATTTCCCAGTTTTACTCAATTTTCTTAGACCAGTTGCTTCTCAGATCACCTGAAGGTAACTGAGTTTAAGACATCTAGAAAAAAAGAAGACTTGACTTCCACATATGCATAGGTTGGAAGTGAGGTAAGGGGACAATATGATGAGAAATCTTAGGAAGTGGTAACAAGCAGAATAAAGACTCCCAGTTTAAAAGAAGCTTTATAAATATTAATATAACTATTTTAATTATATCCTTAGAGAAAGAATATATAAAATATAAACTATATAGATTATATCATATATAATAATATATAAAATAATGTATAATATATTATATTAATATGTTATAATAATATTAATTACAAAATATTATATTATATGGTTGTTATATGTTTTTTTCCATTATATCCTTGAGGAGAGTAGAGGAGGTTTTCCATTCACTTTCTCCACCCCCACCTCCCGGTATTTTAAATTAGTATAAACGTAGGTAAGTACATATTTTCAACTAAATTATTTCATGGAAACTCAGAAAAATCAGAACTACTTAAATATTACCTGTAATTATGTAAAGATTTAAATCAAGGAAACACATATAGTTTGATAAATATATGTAAATAAACATAAGATTTTGGTGTTTTCATATTTAACCAAACACCAGATTCCAAATATCAATGAGCTATAAGAATACATGGTACCCTTTATATAAAACTTTGGAAATCACCAGAGTTTAGGTTAAGAACAAACTTGTTGCTATCAGGATATCCCAGGTAGTCAAACATTAGCATAAGACTTCCTATTGTATCTACATTTGTTTCTTAGTAAGAAAAATGTCTCAGCTAATTATGTTTGGAGGTCTCATCACTAAAAAAAAAAAAGAAAGTTGTCATGACCCCCAGAGGCAAACTAGAATGCATCTGGGTACCATCTTCTATCTAAACATTGTGGTAAGATGGTGAAATTCTCAGTCATTCTCACATTTTGTTTTATTTTATTTTATTTTCATCCTCACATTTTATAAAGTTCTGAAAACTAGATAAGATGAAATAATTTCATTACAATCAGATAAAGATATGAAATAAGTAAATGTACTTTAAAAATTAGAATTTAAAAACAGTAATACTGGAAGTGAAAAGAACATTAAGTCATTAACAGATTATGACAAATTCTTGACTAGAAATTTGGGTTTGAAGAGTACTTTTGTTTATTAGCTTGAGGAGATATTAAGTTCTGCTACAAACAGTAGACACTGATGCACTGATAAGTCTTAAGTTTCAGAAACCTCTTCTTTAGAACATGTAAATATCAATCATCTAAATTCCTAACCCAAAAGTTGGCTTTTATCTTATCTTAGCATTCCTGGTAAGCTTCCACTGTTCAGTCTTACACTGTAAATACTGGTTTAGGTTATCCAGAATCATGAACATAGACCAGAACTATTCATTTCACTTTCATTAGTGTTCAATTCAGATAAAATAGGAAGAAAAAATTTTCAACTTAGAACTGTTTTAAAATCTATTTTATACAATCTCAATGTTTTTGTACCAGGGATTCAGACTGGAATTATATTAAAAGAAAAAGTACACACACTCACGTGCGCACGTGCGCGCGCACACACACACACACACACACACACAGATACACACACAGACAACAGTAACAAAAGTACCTTTTATCGCACCAGGAGTCTTGAAGTTTGTTTTTATCATATCCCACTTATTATAGTTACTTTTGGAATTTGTCCTAATTCAATCAGTATCAAAATCAAACACAGCTTTCACCAAGGAAGCTTCCAGCTCAGCTAGTAGCATTCTCCCTAAAGTATCCCTATAGCAACGCCCCTATAAAAGCGTATTATTCTCTCATTCTTTAGCCTGACCCCCTGCTTACTGACCAAATGCACCACTCTCCAATGCCAGCATTTCTACAAAGACGGTTTTTCTATCGATTTATCAAAAGTGCTTCAGATGCATTTTCAGGGGAAAAAAATAACACCCTTTTCTGTCTATACTTAGGAATTCAGGCTTACTATGTCAAAGTCTTAAAAACTTGTAAGGGTTTTTCTTTCTTTTTTTTTTTTTGGTTGAAAAGAAATCACTCAAATTATTAAAAGTCCCAAATTATAACCTTAGATGTATATGTAAAGTTTTTGGGAGAAAGAAATTAAATGAATCCTTTGTAGACTGTAATGTTTATTACAGTAACATTTAATTTTTCATATTTATTTTTATATAAGAAATCATCTTATTTCTTAATTTTCTTATTAATTTTTTAATTTTCTCTTAATCTTACTTATTTCCAGTTTATTCTTTGAACTTGCTGGAATTTTAGCCAAAGATCTAATACTGTGACACATGAAGTTAAAAATTATAATTACCACGTTAGAGATATACACTATAATTATAGCAAGTTACCAAGGGAATCACTGATACATACATATATATGTATGTATGTATATAGTTTGTGTGTGTATAAACAATATTAGAGAGTTTTTACATTATTTAAATACATAAAATATTAAAGAAAAAGCTATACAAAAGAAAAACAAATATAGGTACAAGAATCCACAGAGTATTTTAAAAGTTCCCTGTTATGCTTCCTAAAACAACTTAAGGCTAGAACCCCAAGTGAAAAATGCTTAGAGATTTGTGGGTCTCTCCAAGCTAGAATACAATAATTTCTTAACCTGGATTTCAGGGAAAAACAGAAATCAGTTGTAGCCATATTCATGCCTGTTAAAATGACACTATAATAAAATTAGTAATGGAACTGTTTTCATTTCTATGTTCCATTTAGAGTAAGGGAGTTTACTGTGATACCAAATTTGATTATAAAGTGCGTTTATGAAGAATGCTAACTAGTACCATGCCTTATAGAAAACAACGAAACTACTGTTCAGCAGAGGCAGAAATGGAATGATCAATTTCCTCAGCAGTAGGTGTTTGGCTCTGGGAATGCGAGAGACCTAATTTGGGATCCCCAGCGTTATCATTTACTGTGAGACCTTAAAGAGGTGACTCAGCCATTTTATGCCTCAGTTTACTCATTTGTAAAAGGGACATGCAAATACCACAATCCCCACAAAATCACTGTAAAGGCTAAATTAGGTATCTTAATAAATGCTTTGTCCAAAGCTTACCACATAGTATTTGTTCATCAATAAATGTTGGTTTTTGTTATATTTGCTTTCCCTCATTAATTTAAATATGATAGCAACAGTTTGTGTTAAGCAAAAAGAACTGATCATCGCTTTCTTTGATTTTACTACCAGAATACACATTTAACAAAGGCAGGAAAATTAAGAAATTTCTATAAGCCAGGAGAAACTTGACATTTATTTACATGTTTTTATCTTCACCTGCTTCCAAAGAGTAAGAATCAGAGCTTCGCATGAAGTGTAAGACATTCCAGCATAGGTTTACTGAACAAATCTGAGCCAGTAGGTCTGATTTATCTTGACATGTTTAGGGCTAGTGACTAAGTTATTTAGCTACTAGGAATAAAGTAATCCTACAGCCCTGAGGGTCAGGGCTCACCACTCCTCCTGTAAGGGTTTGTCCTCCAGTATGGCAAGTGTTATAATGAAAAGTCAGTGGCAGGTGTGGATTTAACAGTATGGTGTTTACTGGCACTGTTTTGTTTTGTTTTATCATTTACTGGGTGGGGAGGATGTCCCTTCTCACCCAATCCCAATATACTCAACACTGAATTTTCACCCTTACTATTTTTGAAATTCTCACTTGTATTCACTCAAGATCAAAAGAGTCAAAGGTTATTAAAATTCTTATCACTTTAAATTTTTACTTATTCAGATAATTCCCTTGCTGAAAGAAATTTTAAAAGGTACCTCTAAAAAAGAGCATTATTTCTAAGAAACATAGAAGAAAAGACAGAAATGATTTACAATGGATTTACAAATAGGATGTCTTATTTTTTCAAATTTCTCATTTCAGCCTTATTTCTATTTGCTAAGCAGCTATTAATCACTAAGGTCAAGGAAATGTGGAGACGACAAGTTAAAGAGGGTTTGTAGTCCTCCAGGAAGACCAAATTTCTTAACTGGCTTGAAGAAAGATTTACTGCACACAAATTATGTGCAAGGTACAGATTGGGTATACTGATGATTTTGGGGGTGCGGTGAAAGTGGACAAGGGGTACAAAAGGAGACACAGATCCCTTTTTTTTTTTAAGATTTTATTTATTTATTTGACAGCAAGAGAGGGAACACCAGCAGGGGGAGTGGGAGAGGGAGAAGCAGGCTTTCCCGCAGAGCAGGGAGTCCGATGTGAGGCTCCATCCCAGGACCCTGGGATCATGACCTGAGCCCAAGGCAGAGGCTTAAAGACTGAGCCACCCAGGCGCCCAGAGATACAGATCCTAAGCCTAGCCTCTTTGTAAACTTAGTACCTTCACATCTCTGAAGAGTATTTTTTTTCCCTACTACAGTACAGCACTGTGTATGTGTCAGGTGAAGAAGCAAATAAAATAGCCTCAGTCTGATTTTATTGCTCCCAAAATTTGAACTTGCGGTGCATGTGGAAACCCAGAGTGAAGGATCTCATCTTGTTGAGGTAGAGAGAAAGGCCAATGAGAAAGGACTTTGGGCAAGAAGATGTTGGCTTGTTTACCAATAACATGTTCTCTCTTCTCAAGCTAGAGCACGGAAACAGCATGACCCTCCCGTTTATTTTCAGTTTCGTCAAGGGCAATATTGTTTCTTTTCAGGAAGAGACAAAAATACCAACATAAAGAAAAAAATCTGGCTTAAAAAACAGCAACAAAGAAATATGATAGGAAGGAGGTACAAAGGGAGCAAGGAAGATGCAAGAGCAGTAAAATGTCTATTTAGAGTCAATTTTAGTCCAATCCACCACCTTTCAAGTTTTACTAAACGTATGGTTAAAACAGCACTTTTGTCAGTAAATCTCAAATTCATGGTACTCTAGGATAAGGCTTAGTGGAATTATCAAGAGTGTGGCTGCCAAATGGACATCAGGCAGGAAGAGAAACCACAGGTTCACTTTCAGCAAGGTGTCTTTACAGGATTACGCCAAGGAGAGCTTGGCCTGACTCGAATATTAATTTCACAAACAACTACAGTTATAAGGGTGACTCTCACCGTTTAAGGGTATAATTTCAGGGGTAGAAAAACAATCCACAAACTCAGTTTTCTTATGGCCTGTAAAATAGCCTTTGGTTGCCTACATATTATTTTAATCATTAACCAAAACATGCAAACACTCAACGATGAACCATTTTCCTTTCTCACAATAATATAAAATTGTATATTCTTTTGTTTTCCTAACCTCCTTAACTCATATTTTCCTTTAATTTTTAATTTCCTTAAATTTTCTTTAAAAAGGTATTTATCAGTAGATTGTTCTCCAAGCTTATAGTGAAATATATATACATATGTACATATATCATATATATTAGATTATTCTCTTGCTTCTATTAAATTATTTGTCTCCATTTTTTGGAGACATTGAGTCCTCATACCATTATCTGAAACAAAGGCAACGGAGAATTAAATACTATTCTTTCTTCTATCATGATGCCTTTAGTCTGAGACTCTCCGGCTCTCCCAATGACAAAGAATTATTGTGAGAGTAACTTCGAATTCATAAATTTTTGTGAAAAAATCCAAGAAAACAGTGATCTTTATTGAGTTGTCCAAAAATGTTTCTTACGTGCTTTCTTAAAAAAAAATGAGAGGTCTGATTCTTCATAAAGATAATCTTAGTTATATAAAAGAAACATAACAATGAGGGGAGCAGATATTCAAATACAACAAAATATTCAAATACTCAAATACAACAAATATTTGTACCCTATGCTACCACACATTCAAATACAACAAAAGGCTACGTGAATTGAAGCATTGTGATAACAGATACGGAACAAACCAAAAATGGAATGGAAAACAAAGTTCAGAAAGAAACCCCAGTCTATGCAAATAAAAATGAGAAAGAAGGGCACCTGGGTGGCTCAGTAGGTTAAACCTCTGACTCTTGGTTTGGGCTCAGGTCATGATCTCAGGGTCCTGGGACTGAGACTTGTGTGGGGCTCCATGTTCAGCAGGGAGTCTGCTTCTTTGCCCCTCTCTCTCTCTCCCACTGCCCCTTCTCCTGCTTGTGCTCACTTGAGATCACGAACTCTCTGTCTCTCAAATAAATAAATATTTTGTTAAATGAGAAATATTATCTAGTGAATGGCTTAGGCAAAACTAGAAGGCAAATTAAGATAGAAAAATCAATTTAGAGACTCACTTCACACCAAAATAAATTCTAAACAGCTTAAGGAATTAAAGTAACCATAACAAGTGCTTGGAAATAAGGTAAATATCTATGTTTACTGAATGAAGAAGGACAATCAAGGCCTAAAAGTAACAGAAGAGGGATAGATTTCATTGCATAAAAATAAAAAGTGCACACCCAGCAAATTTTAAACATAATTAAAGACAAAGAGTATATGGGTAAGATATTTGCCAAAAATATAATAGAGTTAAAATTTTAAATAAAATCAATGATAAAAACTTTAAGATATATTACATTGTTAAACAAAGGTATGAACAAGCAACTCACAAAATTGACTTTTAAAATAAGTTTTGAAATTACTTCAATAAAAAATGGATATTAAAACAATGAGATAAGCGTAAAATCCAGGGTTTTTTTGTTTGTTTGTTTGTTTGGAAAGAGAGAGAGGATTGGAAATGGCAGAGAGGGAAACAGAGAATCTTAAGCAGGCCCCATGTCCAGCACAGAACCTGACACAGGACTCAATCCTAGAACCCTGAGATCATGACCAGAGTTGGATGCTTAACCAACTGAGCCACCCAGGCACCCCAATCCAGGGGTAATTAAAAAAAAAAAAAAAAAAAAGACATTCTGAGCCATAAAGAGTTCTTATTTTCAACTATTATAAGGAAGATTAAACAACATGGGTAGATTAGCTATTTATTACCCACAACCTCAATATTATGGGAGATCAATGGTTCTCAAAGAATCTGGATCAGCATTACTAAGGAACTTACTAGAAATGTAAATTCCCCCAGGCCAAACCCAGACTTTGGGAATCAGATCAGTAAACTGTTTTAACAAGACAGGTGATTCTCAGGCATGATCAAGTATGGGGATCACTGTGTGGATCATAAACTATATAAAACGCTGTAGCACAGTGGTAAAACAGCGTGCATCCAAAATGCCTGGTTTAAGTTCCAGCTCCACCTTTTGGGCAATTTACTCAGAGACTCTGTCTTTCAGTTGCCTCATCTGTAAAATGGTGATAATAATGACATACACCACACAAGGCTGTTAGGAAGACAGCTTGAGTTAATATCTGGAAAGCACACAAAATAGTGCGTAGTACATAGTTCAGTCCTGTTGCTAAATAGAAATAAAAAACAAATAATTTCCTATTTAAAAAGGGAAAAGACCACATTAAAAGTTGTCTTTAAATAATAATTATACTATTAAAAATGACAAGTCAATGTGCATATCTGCAACAGGAAGCTAGCTAAGTAATCAGCTTTATGAATGATGAGATGAATAGGAGAGAGAAGGACAAAAGAATATACATAGGCTGCATCCAAAATAATTTCAAGTACTCTGACAACTGAGAGCCACATATAAGTAATTTGGGGATCTCTGTGGAGATAACCCTGAAAGTGTAAATTCTTATGCTGTCTAAAACAATTTGGAATTTAAAACTTCTCTCTTCAATGGTAAAGATGTGTTCATTTGATTTTTTATGCTAATAAAGTGGCTACAGAAACATGACCTGAGGCCATACTTTGATATAATAAATAACATTTTATTAATTTATAAGTTATCCAAATATGATCTTACCCTGTCGAGAAGATGTGATCTCCGTGGTTTTTGGTCTATTAATAGTTTCTTTTCTGACTTACAGTTTAATACTGACATCATTTCAAAACAAAAAGTGCAAGTCTAGTAATTATTTCAGTGTTGTCTAGACCCTGTCTGACAACTCCACTGAATTCTTTAATTATTTAGTTGCTGGTAATAACTAAATCATCATGAAGTCACAGCAAAATAAATGAAAAACACAATCTTATATTTTCTATTTTTAAACATTCTTGCTCAAGACTAAGATAATACAAAACTTAAAAAGTATTAATATTTACCCTACATCATGTAGGTATTTGATTGTCCAAAACATTACAGTAGCTTTTGTCATGTTTTCTAAAATCTTTTTAATATTTTCCCACAAAACATTTGCTCTATCACACTCCAAATATGTGCTCTTCCATCTTTGTATAATTTTCAGCTTCTTTATATGAACAGAATAATGAGGGCGTTCCCTGTGCCTTTGGGATCAGGTAGATCAGGAATTCAGAGGCTCACAAAAAAACAGAGGTTGTTGAAAAACAAAGCAGTCAGGGGCGCCTGGGTGGCTCAGTGGGTTAAAGCCTCTGCCTTCAGCTCAGGTCATGATCTCAGGGTCCTGGAATCGAGTCCCACATTGGGCTCTCTGCTTGGCAGGGAGCCTGCTTCCCCCTCTCTCTGACTGCTTCTCTGCCCACTTGTGATCTCTCTCTCTCTGTCAATTAAATAAATAAAATCTTTAAAAAAAAAAAAGCAGTCAACTTAAACCTTTTGGTGGTGAGACCCAGCCTTGTCATCATTAGGGACATGACTCACTGAGACCATCTTGAATCTTTAGTCTCTCCTCACAGTACAAGGAACGATGTTGGGTTCCTCCTATCCTTTACCCTTAACAAATACAGGGTGGGTGGTCCTCCACTTGTTCCCACCATGAAGTCAGACTCACTGTCTGATAACTGTTCCCACAATCAGAGGCAACTGACATGATGGAATTCATTTCCTTCTCCAAATTCATAAACTGCTATCTAGGAAGGTTCAGACCGTAGGACCATGGCAAGAAAGCTTTTCTTTGCTGCCTACATCACTGACAAGGGAAAAACCAAACTCCTACCCACACCAGTATGGAGACTGTCAGTAGGTGAGCATCTGCCCAAGATACTGTCCCCTAACCTGGCCCCAGTCTGGAGGGATTTGAGTGACACCCCTTTGCCCAGTCTCAAGAAGGGACAGACATGCGGTGATTCATCCCTTTGGTTGAAAAACTAGAAGGGAAGTCTTTAATCTGATTGTTAATCTGGTCTTTTTGACTCAGGTAAGAATAGCGATATTTTTCAAACAACAATTAATCTCAGTGACCTAGTTTCAATAAATTTAACCAGTAAACTTTACCTTACAATATGTTCACTTCTGAAATTCCTCTTAACTCAATGTAATGGCAATGCTGTTTTGAGGTTTGTTTCTGTATTTGTCTTGAGAGTGCTTAAGAACAGGAAACAAAGTACCCATGACTAGACTTGCCCTTTTAAACAACAGCCTTGGCCATGAGTTCTAAGTGAGAACTGGCACTTCTGTTGAATCTGAGTATTCAGAAAAAGAAAGTCAAGAGAAGAAAGAAAAACAAAGTTTAGAAACAAAAAAGATCCAAGGGAGTCCTTAAAAAACGGAGCATATATGTGTGTGTACACACTGAAGTTAGAACTACATGAGTACAGTCCTTTGGAGGCATTTCATAACAGCTGCAGGATGAAGGGGAGAATATATATTTAATATATACATATACACACACATATATACTTTTTTACCTTAAACAAAAAAGGGGGGAGGGGAGCATGCATGCTTTTTATGAAAAATAGTGCAATTTAACTTGTTTGCAAATCTGTGACTGTAAGGCGCCCACAAGAAGGGAAGAGGGGAAACTGGTCATGGAAACAAAACTGTCTAGTTATAGCTATATTTGTATTGGACCAATTACTACGACAGAGGGGGCATTTTCTTTGGTAGAAAGAATATCAGCATTTTATTTTCTCAAATATTTAGAGTAACATGAGACTCAACTTTTAAATTGCTTCTTGCTCACTTGCTATGTGCAACTACGTAGTTATTTTTAATGTTTTTTTTTAATGTAATGCTAGTTTGTGCCTCACCACAAATTTTCGCGATGCCCTTGAGCAGAGATTATCATGTTTATAGATGCAATGACAAAATTCTTTCCTGTCACTTCCTGAATAGGCAGGGATGGGGAGGGCAGCTTCAAAGCCACAATCTCGGAAAGGCCAATTGCCTTAAGCATTTTAGGAAGTGAGCTGAAATCGATATTTTTAAAAATAAAATGTCTACATCTTTAATGACATTCTTTAATGTCTGGGTGATATTTCTATTGTCATTACATAATACTTAGCATTTTACTAATGTCATGGCTATGACAACCAAGGTAATTTTTACTATAATCTGCATAAACTGAAGTTTCTACAAAGTATTTTCATATTTTGCCAATTCTGTCAATTAATGCTCAATTCTTCTCACCCCCCCATTAAAGGTGGGGTCCATTAATTATAAACATTCAAAATGCACAAAATCTAGTTAGCTGTTAGAACAATTCACTCGACCTTAAATGTCTTGCTTTTGTAAAACTGCTCATTTCATATGCCTTATGGAGAAATTTTTCAGATTGGAAGGGCTTCAAAACAAATTAACAGGAATAAGGGAACTCACAGAACAGCAGAACTCTAGAATTAGAGCATTTTGTACAGGTTAGAAAACCTATAGTTCAAATCTGTGACCTGCCCAGTGTCATAAAACCAGTTAGCCACAGAAAGTCAGAAATAATGCTTACTGCTGTCAGATACCCAAAAGCTCTTTATTCTGTAATTGGGAAGATTAGCTACAGAAAGTCTTTTCTCTAAGGGTGACTCACTTGCTGCTAGGGAATGAGGAGTCACATAGAAGGGGAGGGAACAGAAGTAAAGAAAATTAAGTCAAGTAATGCCAAAAAACTATAAAATAAAATGGATCCCATGAATTTTGTTCATTGCTGTTTTCATGTGTGTTGATGTGTTTTCCTTGTCATTTGGCTTACTAGGGTAGGCGGGGAAAGCACCCCAGAATAAAAAATATCTCAGCCAGGAATGAATTCTGAAGCAGGGATTTGCTTTTGGTCTGATAAACATTTCAGGAATGTAAACACCTGCTGGGAAGGGTAGGTCTTTTTTGTCAGTCACACCTCACTGTCACCTGCTCTAATTAGAAGATGGCTTGCTGAATAGCCTCAGGCAATGAAAAGTAAGAAGTGAAGAAAGAGAAAAAAGAGTCTTTTTCTAAGGGTGAGGCACTTAGAGGTGGTTTAGGTCCCTAGAGAGAAAAGCTGGAGAGAAAGGTTGAAAAAGTAGATTGGATTCCATTTCTCACAACTTTCCTTCCCTTCGATGGCCCCAAATTGTCATTCTCCAATGTTGAATATAGGAACAAATGTTCAAGAAACTTTTAGAAAACTCATCCTCAGGAAATGCTAAGCATATAACCTTAAGACTCTCATAAATTATAACCTTTCTATGAGTTTGCTCAAGATTTCCCACATAAAAGTCCACTACCTGGGCACTCTAATAGAATATGTATGTTTGAAAATCATTTTTTGGAAAACTGATTATCAAACTAATTGTGATAATAGCATCAACCTATCCTAGAATAACATTTATCTCAGAAGGCAAACTTCTATGACAAAGAAACAGAATGGGTTCATTTTCAAATATAACAGACTATCACCGAAACTCTGTTTCACCTGTTGGAACCATAGAATATATTTTAACTTTACCAAAAAGAAAAGAAAAGAAAAAAAAATTAGTGCCATTCATCCAAGCTCTGAGTCTTCTCTTCACCAGTTACAGCTTCTCAAAAACAAGTGACAAGATCTGGGCACGCAAGAATCTCCTAATTCCAACCTGTGAAAATGAACACTGATAACATTCTGTAACTACAACTTGAACTTCAGAACAGGGGTAAGAATGAAGAAAGGCGAAACCTACTATGTAGAGATATGTACACATGTAAATTTGCAGAGAACTCTTGGAGAGCTGTCTACAAAATGTGCCCACACCTTTGTACAGCAAAGGCACCCCCCATGCTCAATTCTGCATGGGTATCTCCTCTTTGTTTTTATAACTGTCCTTCCTTTTCTGACTGCTAAATTGCTTGAATTGGACAAAAAAAAAAAAAAAAGAGTTGGATGCCCTTCATCTTCCCTCACACTCACTGCTGTCAGGACTCTCTTCTAGTCTGGGTTAGTTGATTTATCTTGAACAGTCTGATCATTGGTCCCAGTGTCCTCTCATTAACTGCTCTAATGAAGCTCTGAGGGTAGAGAAGTGGGTGAATCTGACTGGTGAAGAGTCCACACTGAAGCTGTTTTACGGCCATAAAAGTTGTTTCTTAGGTGCTACATGCCGGACATCACCTGAAGGTATACTCTTTAACTATGTTTATAAACAAACATAAACTCTTTAACTATGTTCATACATTTTGAGGTAATCAAGGTGACTTGCCCCAACGCGTAAACCAACTTCCGGTTTTATCAGGAATACAAATGCTTTCAGTTTCCTCAAGTAGACACCATTCCGTGCATTATTCTGGGTTCCGCCTGTTCAAGTCCTTATAGGAGAGGGCTTTGAACTTCACTTTGGGCTGGTTTTGGTTTGTTCTATTGTTTTGTTTTGTTTTGTTTCCCTATGGCGTTAGGTTCTTTTAAGCCACCATGTAAGTACTTCAAGAGAATAATCCTTGGGGGCGCCTGGGTGGCTCAGTCGTTAAGCGTCTGCCTTCCGCTCAGGTCATGATCCCAGGGTCCTGGGATGGAACCCCGCATAGGGCTCCTTGCTCAGCGGGAAGCTTGCTTCTCCCTCTCCCACTCCCCCTGCTTGTGTTCCCTCTCTCGCTGTGTCTCTCTCTGTCAAATAAGTAAATAAAATCTTTTTTAAAAAAGAGAGAATAACCCTTGGAATCATGCTCTTCTAAGAAAAATAAATAAATACAAGTGAACATACCAAAACCTTAAATGTAAGAGTTCCTACAGCTGAGGCATAAATTATATTCTTGAAAAACTCCTGGTAGTATATCCAGATGATGAGGTTATCTCTGGCCCCATGGTACAAGACTGTAGTATTCAATTTGGGAATGTAATAAATGTCCTGAAGCACTATTTCAAAAGACCCACCTGATAAAGTTTTTCCTAATGAAATACTATTTGGAGCAGAACAATTTTAAAACAAACTTTTCTTGATGCTTTGGGCTGAATTACATCTCTTTAGATTTTTATTGTCAAATGCTCTTCATGGACAATGGCAAATGTGGTGCTTGTAGAGGTATACATTCCTCGGTTCTGCACCACATCCTGAGTGAGGATCTCAGACAAGGCTTAGAGGTCTTCTTTGGACACACTGCTCATGTAATTCTTGTCCAAACTAAGCCTTAAAAACCAGTGCTCCAGATCCTTAAAATATCTGTATGATAATGTAATTATGTTAATTGCTGTAACATTTAAGAGAGCAGTGATAACTGCACTTCAGTACAGCTCAGCAATCATCTAAGATGTCTTCCTGTTTTTAGAGTGTGGTATCATGAGAATAAACATGATCTCTGGAGTCAGAATAACCTAAGTTCGCCACCACTTAACTAGCTAGTTCCCAAATCGAGCAAGTGTCTTAACCTATCTGAGTATCAGTTTCCTCTAATCAAAAATGGAGAACTAACAACAATCTTACAGGGCTGCTGGGAAGTTAAATGGGCAATGTGTGTATAAAACATAGAGCACAGTACCTGGAACATAATAGGCACTTAATCTATGGTAAACTTTATTATTATTATTATCTTCCATTCTAGCAACTTGATGCGCATATAATCTCTTTAACAATGTTCAGTTTAAACAAAGTTTCTCTTGTAATTCCTCAGCATTACCAGCAATGCTCTGGGAAACAACTGTTGCCTAATCTGCCCAGTGAGACAAAGTGGACCTTGACTAATCCGCAAACATGCCTGTGCATGTCCTTCTTGGAGCCATTCAGTCAGCTATTAAATTGTTCCTGCTGAAGTTTCTTTTCTTTTTTCACACGTGCAAACTACCTTTGCTTACTAATGTTAAATCTAATCTGCATTAGCAGTTTGCCCTGGGCAGTTATTGGCACGTATTCACATTCTATAGCTATAGGATATAACCAAAATAAAGACTGTTAGGCATAAGCAGATTCTCGAGTGGTCCAGAGCAAGCAGAATACTACTGTGCCAGAGCTCACAAGTACAGACTGGGAATAACTAACTAGGAGGTATATATGGAAGAAATACTAGCGCATATTTAGGCTTGATTTTTGAGCTCTGCTATGCCAATTCGACAACACTCTCATATACAGTGTTATTTTTCTGTTTCAATAAATCAGTGTCTGAGAGTACATTATGCTCCAGGTTCTCGGTGAATGACTAATCATTTGCAACTTGGTGTCTTTGCTTCTTTAAACCTAGTCCTTTTTCCATCAAAATAACTTCTAAAGTACACAGTACTAGATATTAAGTATTATTATTTTAAATTTGTCAGAGGTAACTGAAGAAGCATTACTACAAAACGGTGACTCACCCGAAAAGACACAGGTATTTCCAAGTGAGATAATGACACATAGACCAAAAGGATTTCAAAACCTTGGCAAGAGCGTTTGGGTCACAGCAGGTGTAAGAATAGCTAGCCAGATTCTTGACCTTCCTATTAAAATTCACTAGAGGAAGTACAGAAATCATTTTACATCCTTCCAAACCTGGCTGTCAAAAATCAGTGGAAAAATCCAGCTTTTTCTCTGTGATTCCCAAGTCTAATCTCATTTAGTTCTATTAAAGAAGAGTAAATAACCCTCAAAGCAAGCAAAGGAAATGGAGATACAATTTAACTTAATGACTGAACATTAACAAAAGATCTATGGAAAACAGATTGTAAGCCAAAGCAAGAACAATTTAATGCACTGATCATTTCATGCAAGAAGGGCTTTTAAAAAAGAAATGGAGGAATACATAAAATACCAGCTTTCAAATGTTAGACAATAATAATTGTTCATACATTAAAAGGGATATTCTTGTCTTTTCTTTAAATTAAATCAAGCTACTCACAATTACTGGGGCAAATGAAGTGTTTTTATTCTTTAACAAAAATAAAACCTGTTGTAAATGGTTCAGTAGAAAGTATTTTATTAGGAGCTACAATTAATGTAGGGTCTTAAAGAAGTTACCCAGCTAAGCTAGAGCCCATATTTGCAGGCAGAAATACGGACACACTGACACATACTTTGCAAGAGGCTGTGTATCCTGCTGCTGGTTAAGAAAATTCACTAAGAGCCTTGAAAAAAACTGAATCTAAAACTGACCTATTTGTGGTATTTTAAATCAAAAACATTTTCTAACACTGAAATGTCTCTAATCATTATGATCATTTTTCATACCAGATTTGGAGTAAAGAGCTACAGTTACTGGTTTCATACCTCCCCATTATTACAGGCTAGAATGGGTTGGTGTTTTTTTTTTAGCTTTGCAAGCAATATGGCAGTAAAATAAGTTACTTATTTATTACCCTGTAACTTACCTACTTATAAGAACACTTACGGAATCTAATAGGCCTCACTCAGAAACTAAACACCAGAAACAAACGGTTCTTGGAACAAGCCCCACATCATCTTTACTTCCTGCATTTCCCTGCCCTACATATACTATAATGTGACACAGTGTTTGCGTGGGTGTGGGTGTATAGGTGTGTGTCTGTGTATGTCTGTGTATTTGTAAAGTGTCATTCTTTCTATTAAATATACAAATCTAGATAGCAGAAATAGTTTTTTCCTATCATCAGCACCCAAACAATAGCGAACTATTTTTTCCTTGAGTAAAACTCATGAGATGTAAAATTTCTAATTATAATATTCTGACTTTGGTTCCAAGTTTCCCAACTTTGGAGGCTTGCCCAGTGACAGTGATAGCCTTGCTTTCCTGCTAACTTTAATAATTAAGAATTTTGACCTCTAAGTATTATGCATATATCTCTTCAACGAATTCATCTAAATGATATTTTATACCACTGCCACTTCTCTGTTTATTTCGTTAACGTTTTTTAGCAGTAAGAGCCACATTTCATTTCCAGGTTATCCACCTAAAAGTCTATTAAGTCTTTGGTAACAGATACTAATTTAATATTCTAATTTGTTCCAGAAGAGATTTGACTTCATACGCCTATAACCAAGCAACGTAAATTTATAGTTATAATAATACTTTACCAGATGCTTTTCACTAAACAGACTCCATTGGTTTAAATTTTGTAACATCGGGAGGTTTACTTTTTTTAATCATATTGTGGCGGATTCCATTTTCTGAAAAAGAAAATAACACCACTTCTGGTCCTACATGCTCTTTCAGAACCTTACTACCTGTTCCATGAGGGGATAGAGACTGTTTTCTGTCCTCTTGAACTGGGTGGGCTTTGGGTACTGCTGTGATAAGCAGAATGTGTCAGAGTGATGCTGAGTGACTTCTGAGCCTAGGTCATATAGGCAAAAAGGCTTCTGCCTTGCTCTCTCTCTTGGGTCCCATGCCCTAGGAACCCAACCACTATGCTTAGAGGACAACCGGGCCACACAGAGAAGCCACATGCAGGTGCTCCAGCTGAAAGTCCAGCCAAGAGCCTGTGGGAAGAGAGTTTTGAGATGGTTCCAGCTCCCAGCATGCCAGTCGTTGAGCTGAGGACCCAGACATGATGGAGCAGAGATAAGTAGTCTCTCCTGTGGCTGTTCCAAATTCCTGATCCATTAAATGCATGAGTATAATATAAGAGATTGCTTTTGGCTACCAAGTTTTCGTGGTTTTGTTACAGAGACACGGCTATCCAGAACACATGTGTACTTAGAGTTGAGAATGCATACAAGGCCTATTTGAAACTTAAAGTGCAGCATCCACCAACATCTTATAACATTGCTTTTCTCTTGGCTTTTTAAACAATTTCTTACTTTCTCCATTGACCGGTATTTCTCCACTTGGTGAACTCTACTAAAATCTACCCTTGCAGAGCTACTCAAAGTTTTTAAAAAGTTTTCCTAGGAGGCCTCAGGAACCACTGATGGGTGAACCGATGTGTGCAAAGAATTGCTCTCCACATGGCACCGGCGACTAATTGAATTCCTGGCCCACCGGAGCATGCTCAACCATGTATGGTCTATGTGGGCTAGTATTTTCCTGTGCACGGGTGTGAGGGGATGCCTGCAGGGACAGAGACAGGGAAGAGCTCAAGACTGCTCAGTCAGCCACAAGGAACCAGAACCTGAAACTGAGTGACTTACCTGTTTTCTGAGAAAGAGGCCAGAGATGTACAGGTGCTTCTGAGCCTACAAAGTATGGTGTCATTCCACAAATATTCACTGAGTGCCCACCATGTCCTAAGAGTGTCCAGCAGGGACTGCTGGGTAGGGAAATGACCATGTAAATAGAGCTCCCTTCAGCAGAGGTAGGCCTCTCTCCTGCACCAATTCTCAACTTCAAGTCACCACTGATTGCTGTCATGCCTTCCAGCCCCAGGCCTCTCCCATTCCAGTTTTAATTTAAATACCTCTTAACTCTTCCATGGAGGTTCTTAAAGCATATACAGCACTCCACCAGTCTACGAATGATTTGAACCCTTGTCGATATTGCAGACCTCTGGGCCGCTCCAGACTCACTGAATCAGAATCACTACTGGTAGGCCCCGGGCTTGGTATTTTTATAAATATTCCCGGCTGATTCTTCTGCATCTGTCTGGCCTCCCCTGACTCCAGTCTCTCTGCCACCTGATTCATACTACTCACTAACACTAGATTAATTTTTCAGAGCATAACTCTGATAACATCATTCCCTTGCCACCTTAAAATGGGTTACCACAGCCTAGCAGGGTTCTTATTCCAGATCCCAGGACTCAAAACTTTTTCCAGTCTGGCCTCAACCTACTTTCTAGTCATGTCACCAATAACCCACATAGGGAGTTGTACTGCACTGCGGCTTGCTTCTACCAAACTGCACCCTCTGCACACTTCATAAACTCAGCCTGGGTTCCTCTCTCCAGCTTTACGCAGGCTTGCCACCTTGGACACCTTCAGCTCTCCTACTGCTTGTGTTAAAAATTCTCCTCCTTAGCACCTAGTTCAAAAGCAAGTTCTCCCAAGATATCATCATACCTGGAAGTTCTCCTTTCCTCCTCTTAAAATTAGTAGCACCTTGTCTCAAACACTTCCAAAGTAGTTCTCCTACTTTGTAGAGTAGTACTAAGTAATATCTTTCCTTGTACTAATAATGTAAATTTTCTTCCCCTTTCATGTCCTAAAAGTGCTTAAGGATGTGTATATGTGTGTGTGTTGTTAACTTTAAACAGAAAGTTTAACTTTAAAAAAAGAAAAGAGCAAATGTATAGTTTATGGTGGCTGTCCAGGACAGCTGCAAATACAAAGAAATCTCAGCAGGAGATTCAGAAACAAATCATGTTATATCACCTTGTGATAATTTATTCTACTAAGGTTTAGTTTCCAAGGGTTTTTGAAATGTCAATGGCTATCTTGATTCACAAATGATATAGGGCAAAATATAATTTAGGGTTGCACTCACTCTAATAAGAAACTGGCTTTCAGTTATTAATTTCTAGAAAATATACTTCTATTTTTGGCAAAATAAATGACTCATTATTTGTTTATAGCCCAAACACAGTCTGTACTTTCAACACAATTGTGTTACACCAGTTTCTTGCAGTCAATATTTTAAATTTTTTTATCAAATTATTATGTGCAGCATTTGTTTACAAATATGGATAAAATCATGGAGTACTATTATAAATAAATACATGCTTTTATTAGAGAGCTTTTGAAGTATTACAAATATATCAGAAAAATAAATAAGCTGCTCTCTAGTAATATATTTACCAAACTAAAAGTTATTTTTCACTAAAAGGGAATACGTGAAAATATGTTATTAATTATCTCTACTCAGATTCTAAATAATGACCCCCATTAAAAACTGCTGCAAGCCAGGACTTCCGGAACACATTGGCCCCCAAGGTCACATCCTCAAATCAAGGAATCTCAGAGGGAAGGGGCCTGCAGTGCTATCACAATCAACATTCTCTTTCTCACACCTCCAACCCACAGTCGTACACTTTGTGTGACATCTCCACTCCTAGCTTACTGGCCTTGAGCTGGTTACCTTACTGCTATAAGTCTCCGTGTCCTCATTTCTAAAATGGGGATCATAATAATGTCTACCTGCTACCTAAGGATATTGTGAGGATTATAGAAGATAACGAGAAATCTATAAACGTTATCTATTTTATTACAACAATCCCAATGTGTGGTCCTAAAGTCTTTATTAAAAAAAAAAAAATGGAGAAACAGAGAACCGGGTACCTCCCGAAGCTGGGAAATGGGCTGTATGTGTTTTGATAGGTTTCAGGAACTCTCGCACATCAAATCCCTGCTGCCTGCCTCCAGCCCCATGAAAATTTCCACTAAGTAGAGCCTTTCAGTCCATAATTTGTGATTCACGCCCTCTTTAAAGGGAATGATGGTTACAGAAATCTGCACGCCTCTTGGAGGAGAACACTTTGCCTTATTTGCCGTTCGTTCCTTTGCATGACTGAATTTATTAGGTGTTTTCCTGGGAGAGCAGATGTGGGTGGATTAGACAATGCATGAGCCCTAAGGCAGAGCAGAAAGAAACAGGTATGAATTGGAGGTAGGAAGTTGTCAAAAACACATTTCTACTACTCAGAATTGCCTCAAAAATAGACATTCCACACAATGAAGGACAAAAACAGAAAACATACTCCATGGGGAGGAGAGAGTGAGGAAAAAATATACATAGTATCTTATCTTTTTCAATAATTAAATTCTAAACCAAGGCAAACAAAACCCAAGAACTTTCCAGCTAAGCACTCGATGACTTAATAGGTTGAACCACATGAATTTTGTAGGTCAAAAGCCGTCACATGAAGGCAATCTCATAGACTGACATAGTTAGCTTGTTAGCATAGTTAGTCACCACATATGAAAATCTGATCTTTAAGCCTAGAATCACACTTAGGGAGGTGAGGTGTGTGCACTGAGAGACAGGTGGGTGTTAAGACCAACTGAGGGAAGAGCAGGCTCTGGACTCCCACCTCAATTCTTCTCAAATTTGCTCCAGGGCCAGAGGAAGATGCAGAACACAGTACCATCTGGATAAATGTCTTTTCTCTTTCTTCCTACTACTGCCTGTTCAATGGATACAGCTGAATTTACTTATGTCCATGTAATGAAATCAGCAACATTTATTGAACACACTGCTTATGGGTTCTAGGCACTTGACGTGGATAAACATTTAATCCTCCCAACAAATCAGGAAGTCTGTCCTTTTCATAACGTCCATGTTATATATGGCCAAACAAAGGGAGAGAGAGGTCAAGCAACTCCACCAAAGTTGTGCAACTAAGTAGCAGAGGAGACAGTCATACTCCAACAGGATGGCCACAAAGCCTGTATTCTTAACCATGACCCTGCCCCACCCCCCTAATACTGGGGAGACAGAGAAGGCAGGAGGAAAAGTATGGAAGCGTGGCCTGCAAATTCTGAGGAAATATGGAACTTCTGAAACAAAATAACAATGATATATTGGTATATTAGATCCATGTTACTTATTTTATTTTCCTATTAAGCTTCTCTCAATAAGATTGATATAAAGTGTCTATCTAAGTATGCTTCCTATTTTCCTCTATTTAGTTACTTTGTATTTAAAACCTTTTCTTGGGACTGGAGTAGAATACCCACAGTAGTTCCCCCTGCCTCCTATCCAAGGAAGATATGTTCCAAGACCCCCAGTGGATGACTGAAACTATATATATATAACCAAACCTTATGTTTTCACCTATACACACAAACCTACAATAAAGTTTAGTTTATAAATTAGGCTCAGTAAGAGATTAATAATTAATAACAAAATAGAATAATTATAATATATTATAATAAAAGTTATGTGAGTGTGGTCCCTGTCACTCAAAATATCTTATTGTACTATATTCACTCATCTGACAATGTGAGATGATAAAATGGCCTTCATGATGGGATGAAGTGAAGTGAATGATAGAGACACTGTGATAAAGCTTCAGGCATTATTGAGCCCCTCACACTAGATCAGGAGGTAGATAATCTGCTCTGGACTGTGGCTGACTAAAAAGCAAAATTGTGGAAAAGGGGAGACTACTGTATTTGTGTACTTCTGTCAACCAGTGAGATACTATTTATGATTCCCTCTGGTTCCTCCTAGGGTATAAACAAAAATGTAATATGACTACATAAGAATTCATGAAAGCTTTCAAAAAATAAACACATTATGTTAGTAAGGCTAGATGGCTCTGGCTAGCTAGATCACTCCCACAACCAGTCAACCAACCAAATAAACAAACACTTTGTTTTAGCCCTATGATGCAAAATGATTTTGTCTCAAACACTGAATTAGTATTATCAATGATGTGTATGTACCAAGGACAAGACTTTTAGATTGTAACCATGTAGTCACACCTTTAAGTAACTTCTATGGCATAAGCATAAGATTTTGAAATAGAAAGTTACTTGAAGTAGATAAAAAGTAGCTTTACTTATTCCATGACAAGCAAAAACTCCGGATCTATCTTTGTACCAACTTAAAGGTCAAAAATTCATCTAAAAATAATTACATAATAGTCCCATTGGAATAAAAAAAAGAAATTCACGTGCTAAAGAATGCCTACAATTCTTCCTGTAAGCTTAGAAATTTTTGAAAGACCTCTGTATAGGAGCTGTGTGAGCAAAACCCAGGAGCAGCTTGGCGGTAAGCAGTACCTAGGAAACAGTCAGGGGTTCATCTGTAAAACAGTCCAGGAAACCTGGAAATGTAACTTCAAAATGATGAAATACAGCTACCTCAGATAACATTCTACACATTGTCACAGAAAATCACACCACAGATAAATGTCTGCCAATAAACGTATCTTTGACAATGATGAACTAAGACAGGTCAGTTGTCAAGCCTTGAAAAGCAGTATGAACATGAAACAAAGACAAAATGCTACTACCCCACTCAGCCTCAAAATTAAAATCAATATTTTTAGAAAAATCAGGAATAGTAAGCAATGAAAAAAAATGAATTATAGGCAGAAACCTAGAGAAAGAAAACTGCCTTGGCATAGACTGTTTAAACACTCAGGATAAAAATCAGCCTGAAACAAAAACATTCCCAGACACTCTTAATAGAGAGATAGTTGCCTTTTGTGCAACTTTTCTCCAAGAAAACAGAAACTAATAAAACGTAGGTGGGAATGGCAACATAAGGAAGCCTCGATCTGATTACTTTCTTAGTGGAAAGTATACATCTAAAATACCACAACCAGCTGTTAGGTAACGTGCTAGATTTCGCCACTAGAGGACAAGGCGGGCCTGGGTGCTTCACAGTGTTTTTTACAGCACATATTAAGAGTATCCTGACTGATTTACAAAACAAAACCACAGTAGCACAGTAAAACTGTATCATGGCCACAGAATATATAATTTATACTCAGAAGTATGATTTAATAAAAACACCCTATTAAAAATGTCATGTAAAAAATGCACGTGTTGTAGAACAATATATAGAGAAAAATTATAAGGAAAAACAACTACTTATTCTATCCTACCTAGTGACTATAAAGCTCTATCTTCTAGACACTTTTTCTATTTGAATCTGTGTGATGGATTTCTATGTATTTATGTACAGGAAAGCATTACTGCCTAAAAGTTATGAACATAAGCTCTGAAGACAGACTGCCTGGCTTCAAATCCAGGCTCTGGCATTCACTAGCTCTGTGATCTTCGGCAAAGTACAAACTCTACACATCAATATACTCATTTGCTAAACTGGGGACATAATAATAAAAGTTATAAGGTTGTTGTGAGTTTTAAGTAAGATAATCCATGTAAACCACTTCCAATAGTGCCTGACACAGTTTTAATAAATATAGCATGCAAGTGAGAGAGAAAGAGAGAGAAAGAAAAAAATTAGACCACAGATATGGTCATATCGTATCTAGTTTTTTCTACTTAATTTATTTTGATGTCAATAAATTTTAATAACTTCTTGGTTACCCTTACATTTTTACTATAATGTTTAATTTAATGAGTTAATATTACATATGCTCACACACTCATGCACATACAAAGACTGCTTCTAGGATGAAATACACACACACACACACACACACACACACACTTCTGCATCTTCACATTACACTGCATATAAATCTTCACTATTTTAAAAAGATGCATAATATTTCACTATATGGATGCATTTTACTATTTGTGAAACTTAGGATGTTTCTAGGTTAGGATATTTACCAAAATGCTGCAATCAATAACTTTGTAATCTAGTTTTGTATCCAACTGCAAACAGATCCATAGGACAAAATCCTACAAACAAAATTTTTGACTGAACATTTATATGCATTTTCACTTGGAGGAATGTTGCCTAAATGCAGCTGTTTTCTTATGTCCTTTGCCCATTTTCTACTGTTCAATTTTTATTCTTACTGACTTATAAAGATCTTTGTCCATTACATTACATATGTAATGTAACATGTGCGACAGATATTTTACTCTAATTTTTCATTTGCTTTTTGTTTAATTATATGTTTTGTTGTGCAGATACTTTTACACCCTCAAATGTATAAATCAATTCCTTTTTAATTCTGGATTTTTGACATGCTAAGAAAGGATTTTCCCACTACCAGATTATAAAAGAGAAAAAATAATTGCTATAATTTCTTTGAATTCTGTGTTTTTGTGTTTTAAAATTTGCATTAAAACATATAAAACCACTAATAATCAAGTGATGTTAGCCTACAAAAAGTCAACTTCAAACAAATATATTTAATTCTTGGTCCAGTTTAAATTGTGTATCTGTGTGTGTGTGAGAGAGAGAGTGTGTGAGAGAGAGTGGGGGGGAGGGGAGGGAGGGAGGAAAGGAGGAAAGGAAGGAGAGGGAGAGTGAGGAAGAAGGGAGGAAGAGAGACAGAATGTGTAATTATGCACGTGTGAGATGTGAGAACATGCAGTAATAAATCAACGGGTTCTCTCCCGGTTCCCATGGTCAGCCCATTGTCTCCAAATGATATAGTGAATATCCATCTCCCACATCTATGGGCCTATTTTGGACTACATATTCTGCTCTAAGGATAGATCTGTCTAAATCACTATGGTTGTTAAATATATTCCAGTGTCTGATAGAATCAGTGTTCTCTCATAATTTTTCTGCAGATTTCTTTTTCTGTGTATTATATGATGCATATTTTTCTAAATCAACAATCACCTTGGTTGATCCACATTTAAAAAAATCTTGCTAATATCTTGTTTGACAGTGCAATATAAGGAGTGCAGTATAAGGAGATATGACATCTTTACAGTACTTTACAGTACTTTCCCTAAGAAAGCGTAAGTCTTCCAATTTAATCAAATCCTCTTTTGCATATTCCTCAGAAGGGTGTTGAAATTTTTCTTTATATAATTCTTCCACATTTGAAATCTGCCACTTTACTAAATTCTCTGTTTTTAATTTTTCAAGTGATTCTTTTGTGTTTTCCAGTCATGCATTCATATTAATGTAACTAATAATGTTTGTCATACCTCTTCAAATCTCTATATTTTTTATTCTTGTCTGATTACATTGGCAAGTGTGTGACTATTAACTTCAGTGGAAATGTTTCTAAAACTTATTAAGCCTGATGTTGGCTAAGAAAATAACAGAATCAAGTGTAAAGTTCACATAACTTAATTTGTGTTTGGATGACGACATGGTTTTTCTCCATTGAGTTACTACATTAAGAACATTCATGATATTGAATCATTCCCACATGTATAAAAGAAACCCCATTTGGTGGCATATTATTATCCTAACAAATGCTACATTCTATCCATTCAGGATCAGAGAGAATAAACATACCTCTCTGTTTCTTTCTTCTGTCCTGATTATCTCATGTGCTTCAGTGAGGAAACCAGGTCTGTATAAACCAATCTACAATGGCTTATTAGAGCCTCAGTCATGGAATCTTTGTAAAGGGTCATTTCAGGACGGTGATGCTTACTTTTACAGAGGCCTGTGCCCTTGATGTGGTGACCTCGGGCTCTCCTGAGGGATCTAAGGCACAACAGACCAGGGATGGACATTCATGCCAAGGGGACTGCTCTTCTCGGCTGAAGACTGGCCCCTGGGGGTCCTGGGAGGCCGCGCTCTCACTGACCTGTCCGCTGTGAACGGGAGTAGCCCTCCCAACGCTGGGGGGGACCATACTGCTGTGCTGCTCTCTGCTTCCGCGCCAAGATCTTGCCCCTGCCATCCATGGTGCCTCTGAAGCCTCCAGGTTGTCCCTCAGCTGCCTGAGGCCGAGCAGTGGCGTCCTTTCCAGGTCCCAGTGACCCCTCGGGTCACCGCTTCCGGCGGTAGTCCAAGCAGCAGGGTGCAGTCAAGAAGGGAGGTCTACCCCTTCCCCCTTCAGGGCTGATGCCTCATGGTCCCCACAAGATGGCAGGACGGGGTGTCTGTGTGGCGGCTGGCACGCAGGCGTGTGAGCATGGTGGCCGCCCAAGCAGCCACAGGGAGCCTGGCGGTTTCCGAGGGGGTGCCGTTTTCCACAAATGCATGTGCTTTGGTTCCCTCGCATGTTTTTACGGGAAACAGGAGCTCGCAAGCCCAAGCAACACCAGAGCCCATATAAGACTTTGACGAGCCACTGAGGCCACAGAAGAGCCTGAAGCACCAGCGGCCTATGGCGGCCACAGGGAACTCCCAGGATGCCTTGCGCCTGCGCAGGCCACGGACCCCGCCCCCACGCCCTGGCGGCGCCCCGAGGAAGTAAAACCAGGGGGTTCCTCGCTCTGCCTGAGCTTTGGAAAAGTGTGTGCCCATTCTCAATGTCCTTCACTTGAACTGATCAAATGTCACTATTATTTGTCAGATATTTTCAGGGAGGTTAGATTATGACTGCTTTCATGTTTACTAGAGTCTATTTTTTCTCACCATTTTTCCATTCTTTTTTACTGTTTTTGATAAATCTCAGGGAGACATATAAAATAAAAATAACCTTTCTCCCAATCTTTTACCATAACTCTTACACCGCTACTCTAACGGCTGTCCATTGTTCCACTGTATGGCTGTAGTTAATTGTCTAACCAATCTCCTACTTGTAGATATTTAGGTTGCTCCAAATTTCCACTGTGATAAATATCACTGAAAAAAAGAAACTTTTAAAAAGACCAGGATTGGAGAAAATCCCATTCAGTCACACAAAATAATGAGTAGCAGGAAAATAGAGGGTGCCTGTAGAATAATGAAAAAGATGTGCTACTTTGATGGGGTGAGTTGCTTAGACAGAAAGGAGTATAAAGGGAACTTAATCTCTTTAGCAAGTTCCTCTTATTTAATATCTTCTTCTCTTTTTCTTTCCCACATCCTCTCTCATACAGAATCTCTTGTAGCAATACTGTTGTGGGAGATTAGAACACCTCTGTCA
Source organism: Ailurus styani (assembly GCA_002007465.1). Taxonomy (NCBI): domain Eukaryota; kingdom Metazoa; phylum Chordata; class Mammalia; order Carnivora; family Ailuridae; genus Ailurus; species Ailurus styani. The sequence continues at coordinate 463,616 of LNAC01000287.1, read as the reverse complement.
CTCAATGTGTAAGATACTAGGGTTGTCATTAGTAATGTGCTTTAGGTCAGACTTGTCTGGAGGGAATTCCTTTTATAACATGGAATTCAACTAGCATAAATTATGATTATGAACATAGTACATCAATATAAATTCAGGTGGATAGGCACTGTGAATGCAAAAGGAAAGCTATCTTGGGCTTGTATATGTTGTTTTGTTTAGGAATAATGATACCGAAATTTTATTGGCCACCTGTCTTAGACATAGATGTCACAATATTTTTAAAAGGTCTAAAGTTTATCCTTTATTAGAAGAACCTATAAACTTAACAGTGCAGCTGGCTCTCAAGACTTTTCAACACAGACCACCCGTCTACTTCAATAGATACAGATTCCTCAAATTAGACTGAGCACTAACGCAGACAGTAGGGACTAAAATAAGATCAATGTCGACAGCAAGAACCACAGAAACTTTTTTAAAAATTGCAATTTGAGGCTTTGTGCTAGGCAATAAGGACAAATAAGTTTATTATATAATCTATGCCTAGGAGAGTCTCACACTGTCCTATATTAAATAGGTCATTTACATACATTTCATAATTCACAGTGTATAAAATATTCTCAGATTGAAATGATCAGTGATATAGTACCATACAGAAAGGCAAGAACTGTTCTACAGGTTCTTTTGTTGGGTATGTTTTATGGTTTCATTCCCTGAATAGATAAAAATTGGAGAGCTCTGACCAGTGTTTGACTTGGTTCTAAGGCAAACAAGGTCAAGCTCAAACTGGGAGAAGGAAAAAGAATCCTTCCAGAGGGCCAAGCTGCCTCTACATTATGGATACTAGTGGTTGGGGAGGAGGGAGAAATGGGTTACATCAGACCTATCAAAGGAGCTCTTTTGAAATACACATGCCCCTTGAAATATACATGCCCCTTGCAGTTCAAGGGAGGACAACACAAGACATGCGCACACATTTCATAGAAGCTTCCTAGGTAATCCTCCTCTCCCCCATCCTGCATCCACAGAGGCCTGCGGGAACGACTTCCTGGAAAGACTCACCCAGCTTGGTCCTTGGGAGCGCACCCAGAGCTAACAGCACTTGCTGAGACAGCCAGCTTACGTAACCTCGACAGCTTCATAGGAGGAGAGTTGCTCAGCTAGTAGACTGTGAAAGCAAAACTAGGAAAAGCCCAGAGTTTCATTTTTATTTTTTTAAAGATTTTATTGATTTATCTACCCGAGAGACAGAGAGAGAGAGAAAGAGAGAGTGGGGAAGAGCACAAGGAAAGGTACAGGCAGACTCTGAGCTAAACACAGAGCCCAGCACAGGGCTCCAGGCAGTGCTCAATCCCATGACCCTGAAATCATGACCTGAGCTGAAACCAAGAGTCAGTTGCTTAACCAAGTCACCCAGGTGCCCCAAAAGCCCAGAGTTTTAAATGCTTGTATTTAAATCTTTCCTTTTAAAAGAAATCATAAGCATTTGTTAGACATTTGTTAGCCTGGGCTTATTAAAGAAATATGTAATAAAGAAATATTCTATTAATAGTTTTGGTTATCTAGGAAAGGCTACTAGTAATCTCAGAAAGCCATTTCCTACTAGGAAATTTAATATAAATCTAGTTTACTTTAATTTTTTATTTTTTATGAACTTTAAATAAAAAACCCATTAACGTGAAAAAATTTCACCCTCTTACCAGAAAATCAATTACAAAAATGAGTTTGGGAAATAAATGGATCTAAACTGATAGAGGAACATGACATAAATGACATTGTAAAAGGTACAAAAATAGAACTGAATGGGGGCTTTTCGTCTAAGTCTATGGTCAGCATTTTATCCATCAATTTATATTATTGTTACTATTTAACAGCTTTGAGTTATGCAAGAATCATGAGGGACATCAGGGGGACCGCAAAGGACCAGTATGATAACCTAATGTGAGTTTTTTAAACTAAACATGAATTACAATTATACACTTGGAATATAAATTCAAAACAAAATAAAGGATTTAGCAAATCTTAGTTAAATCAATTATTTTTCCTATATATAGTCGTTCACATTTCACCAGTTTATTTGTTGGTTTCATTCTATAGTCTCAATATAGAAAAACACACTTCACTCAATAGGGGAATTAGAACTAATTTCTTCTGAAATCTCACTCATTTCTTAGTACCAATAATTTTGTAAATTGTATTCATCTTATGAATGAAGTTGTAACAATGTCTCAACTTGCAAAAAAACTTTTAAGTAATTGATGGGGGCAAATCCATCAATTACGAATAGGTCATATTCCAAATAGGTTGCAACATATAACTTATTCTTATGTTAAATGGTTTTTGCACAGTGTCAAAAAGGCAAAAACAATTATTCTTAAAATAATTACAAGGGACGCCTGGGTGGCACAGTTGGTTAAGCCACCAACTCTTGGATTCGGCTAAGGTCGTGATCTCAGGTTGGTGAGATCAAGCCCTAGTTGGGCTCCACGCTCTGCATGGCGTCTTCTTGGGATTCTCTCTCCCTGTCCCTCTGCCCCTCCTCCCTATGCTCATGCTCTCTCTCTCTCTTTCTCAAATACATAGATCTTTTAAAAAAATTATAAATGTAATTTCTCTTAACTACCAAAACAAAACTACCCCCCCATCAAAAATTGAGCCTCCTATGTGTAGCAAAATTACTACTTTTCTTTAAAAAAGGTCCTGTATGGATCCCTGATGCCAGGTGCAAAATAATAGTCATATTTTTGTCAATATGATCCTGGCTTTCCTCACTTTTCTCCCATTGATCTGTCCCATATGCATCCTCCAGCTGAACTAAATCACAGGCTATTCTCTGATGTATCCTAGGGTTTCCTACCTCTCCCGATTATTTATGCTGTTCACTAGATGTATAATATACCCTCCTGTGGACAACCTTACTCACTCATCCTTTAAAATTCATCTGACAGGGCACCTGGGTGGCTCAGTCGGTTAAGTGTCTGAGCCTTCAGCTCAAGTCATGATCTTAGGATCCTGGGATTGAGCCCCGCATTGGGCTCCCTGCTTGGCAAGAAAACTGCTTCTCCCTCTCTCTCTCTGCCTGCCGCTCTGCCTACTTGTGCTCTCTATCTCTCTATCAAATAAATAAATAAAATCTTTAAAAAATAAATAAGTAAAAATAAAATTCATCTGACATTTAACTTTTTCGTGGGGAATATCAAGATCGTCCACTCGATCATGTCCTCCTGATCGTCATACATGGATCCAGAGGCCAGAGAATTTATTAGTGCCTCTCTGCAAGATCACCCATCATATTTTACTTTAGGTAATTATTTGTGTGTTTATATTATCTTTTCTACAAAAATATCAACTTCTTAGGGGCAGGGATTGAGTTTTTCCCATCTTAGCATCTCCCAAAGAGCCTTGAATAGTACCAGACCAGAGAAGATACTCAATAGAAGAATACAATGCAATGAAATATTTTACAAAATAAAACATCTGAAGAGTATAGTACAATGAAAATCATGTGATAATGAAAAGTAGAATATAATGAAATATGTTAAGAAATGACACATCTTAAAGAACCACAGAGTGAGGAAAACATCCAAGGTGCTCCCAGCCTGTGATCTGAGTACATTGACAAGTACCCAGGTCACGCCTAAAAGTAACCTCTGAGCTCAGACAGATGTTCGTTTTAATGTCAAAGGGGCCACTTGCAAACAATGTGACTGTGGACTACTTATTTAGAGTTCTGGGGGCCTATATTTTCTTATTTACTAAACAGAGATAGACACATCTGCTTAAGTGTTGTGAAAATTGTGTAAGATCACTAAGGAGAGCATCTAAATGTATTCTCAGCATATACGTAAAGCGGGATTTCACGAAGGTATCCTTGAATCAGTCAGGTCAGGAGAAGACAATAATGACTGCTCCTTCATGGAAAACTCATCACTAATAAGCACCCACCCACCTTCTCATTAACTTCTTTTTATGAATATTTTAGATCAGGAAATTACTCATTTTTTCCCATTCTGCTCAATTCCTATTCGCCTGAATAAGGGGCTGAATAAGGGAGTCATAAGCGGCTGAATAAGGGAGTCATTTTTAGGAGCTGAAGTCACAAAGGAGATACTGTTTTATGTGGGACATGGGCCACTAGAAAGCAATTGCTGGTAAAGGGATGGGAGTGGATGGGGGAATGGAAGCATCGGCCTGGAAAAAAGAAAGACCAAGGAGATCAGGGTCATTTCATGTGCAGTAGGAGCCTGACAAGGTCTGTGTGGCCTCATGGGATAAAGTGAGGACGCCCAAATGCAGTTACAAGAAGACATTTCTGTGGGATAGACATGAAGAACTTGGCTTTGACTGTTTAGTCTCTTCAGGGATGGAATGCACTGCCTCACTGACAGATGTGTTGGTCTAAGAAGAGGTCAAACTGTCCTGTCTTTAGGATTTATTCTGAACTTGATATAAATCTATGAAATCTTCAAGAAACTTTTTTTGTGTTTGATGATACATGTAACTCAAGTTATAGCAGAGTCATTATTTTAAATTATTGAATCGTGCATTAACTTTATTCTAAAAATAACGAAAATTAGTTCATTAAGTAAATACCTCCCATGACATGGTGCCATGTCTTCTTCCAGCTACCATCAATTTCCCTACTCTCTTGTAATGAAAAACATCCCAAGGAATTTCTTTTTTTTTTTTTTTAAGATTTTATTTATTTATTTGACAGACAGAGGGAGAGAGATCACAAGTAGGCAGAGAGGCAGACAGAGAGAGAGGGGGAAGCAGGCTCCCCGCTGAGCAGAGAGCCGGATGCGGGGCTCAATCTCAGGACCCTGAGATCATGACCTGAGCCGAAGGCAGAGGCTTTAACCCACTGAGCCACCCAGGTGCCCCCCTCCAAGGAATTTCTAATACATCAACTCATATTTCCTTACTTCCCAGTCTCTCTTAAGCCCTACTGCGGTCAGACTTTCACCCCCACTAGTATCCATGAAACATTCTTGCCAGTGCCACACCTACACTTTACCAAATCCTAAGCTTAGTTCACAGGTATCATATTACAGGACCTCTCTGCACCCTAACGTTGCTAGTTATGCACTCATTCTTGAAACTATTGACACGGATTCTGAGCCGTCTCTCCTCCTGTTTTGTTTTGTTTTGTTTTGTTTTGTTTCCTTATCCTCCTTTCTCGTTTCCATTGTTGTCTCTTCTTTTGCTGAACTACAAATACCTGGTGAGGACCAAGTAAGCAATGATCAGTCCTTTCTCTGCTGACAGTTTTCCTTCAGGAGATCTCATCCAGATAAATGTCATCTTTATGCCCCTGAATCACGAACATCTACCCCCAGTCTTGAATTCTTCCCCGAGCTCCAGCCTGTTTGATGAAACAGCTTTCTCAACATCGCCACTGGATAGCTTAACATCTCAACATGAACGTTTCTAAAGCACGACAGTTAATTCCATGTCTCATCCTCCAGATATATTGGCAAAATTTGTTCCACAAAGCTTTATATTTATTTCTTACATAGCCTTGAATGTCCTACCCCATTTCAAGGGACCATCCTTCTTGTTCAGGTGTCTGATTAAATGTTAACTCTTATACAAGCCTTTGTGGACAACCTTATCTCAAGTAGTACTATAGGACTTTATTAAATGGTTAGTGAATGAATAAATGAGCAATCATGGATCTCTTTTTATCATAATACTTAAAAATGCTGTATAAGCTCTTCCAAACTGCCTTGCCAGAAACTATATATTCTTTCCTGAATTTGGAATCACTAGAACAGAAATCTGTTAACAGAGCTGTTATAGAAAAATGTACTTGGCTCTGTATCTGCCCCTAGTGGGAACTCTGGAAACTTTATAAAGGGGGTGTGATAGCAGCAGCTAACCCAAAGTGCAGACTTTGACAAAGCATGAAACTTCAAGGCTATAATTTATAATGGCCTTACCTGTAAGATACTACTGTCGGGTCGATGATCTCTACAGCCCCATCTTGTTCTGAAATTCTATGTTTATATGCTTCTAATATTTTATATCTCGAGTAAATAACTGGGGACTTGATATATATATATATATATATAGTAATGAGATGAGAGGGTGAGAGGGCTGGTCTAATCATGGCCAATAGAAGTAAAGAGCTGAGGTTGATCCAACAGGCTCCTTCAGTATTTCTTGTGCTTCTCTTCCAAATATACCTGGAGCAAATGAAAAAAAAAAAAAAAAAGCCCCCTCTGATCTGTGTTCCTGGGCTGGACCTTCCATAGAGAAGAATTAATTGTCTATTTACAATAGCCGAGATAAGGTAAGAATAACCTAAGTAACCATCAACAGATAAATGGATAATGAAAATGTGGTACATGTATTATGGAATATTATTCAGCCATAAAAAAGAAAGAAATCTTCCCATTTGCAACAGCATAGATGGAACTTGAGGGCATTATGCTAACTGAAATAAGTCAGACAAAGAAAGACAAATACCACAAGATTTCACTTACATGTGAAATCTAAAAAAATCCCCCCTTCCCCCCCCAAAAAACACACTCATAGTTACAGAGAACAGATTGGTTGTTGCCAGAGGCAGAGGTTGGGATGTGAGCAAAATAGATAAAGGGAGTCAAAAGGTACACTGCCAGTTATAAAATAAGTCCAGGGAATATAATGTACAGCATGGTAGCTACAGTTAATAACATTGTATTGTGTATATGAAAGTTGCTGTATCTTAAAAGTTCTCATCATAAGAAAAAAATTCTGTAATTCTGTAGGATGACAGATATTAACTAGGCTTATTATGGTGATCATTTCACAATATATACAAATATCAAATCTTGTTGTATACCTGAAACTGATATAACATATGTCAATTATATGTCAATAAAAAATAAAAACAAAGAATTGTTAATATATACATAAAGGTCAACTTTGCACAGAGATATTTTTCAATTATTTTCTTATGTTAAAAATGTTATAATTTATAGTTTTAACTTGATTCTCCCTTATTATTTTTATTTATTTAAGCCTTCACTACATGTGGTGCCTGGAATTATTAACAGTTAGGTCATGCTTACAATCAGTGTCAGATATAAGAAGAGGGAAAGGAAAGGATACAGAAGCATGATTTTTACAGGACTGTTTCACTTATGTCATCTTAACTATGGAACTCATAAGACAAAGCTTTTAAAAATTAACTGAAAAGAGATCTTTGTTCCTATTGTTTTTCCTTCCTGCTGATTTTGACAGCCTTAAGTAAATTTGGCATTATATGCTTTCTAACTCAATGGAGCACTGATGTATTGCATAGAGAACCAGTTCTCTATAGAAGTGCAGTCAGAGGCACAGGCAAAAACTGCCTGACCTCTGTGCCAAGAACATGAGGGCTTCCATATGTCTAGGAAAAATGTAGATATCATATTGGTAGATAAAGTTCAATAAAGCCACTCTTAGCATCTTCTTTAAATCTTAGCAACATGGATGATTTTTTTTTCTTAAATTAAATGTGAAATGGTGGATTTCATTTTCACGCAGTACTCTGGAAAGCTCCAGATATTTTAATAAAGCAACAGACAGTTGAGTTTTGAGCAACATGATGTTTTCCCATTAAGCATATGTAGGCAAATTTATCTTTAAACATCAAACAGATATTCATCTTACAGTAACCCAAACTCACTGAAGTATGTTCCTCTTTGCCTCAGATTTTCTACCTTATAAAATTTATATGGTTTAATGAGTGCAAGATAAATACCTGTTGAGTTGGAGTAGCTCAGTAGCTCAGATAGCTGTTGTGCTCAGAATGAGTGCACATAAGCTCCTGGGACCACATTCGCTATTATCCAATTGTACAGTACATGTCTAATGAGAAAGTAGCCACATGTGAGGAATTCTTTCTTTTGTTGTAATTATTATGAACATATTCAAAGGGAAAAAAGTAAAATACATGCTTGAATAGGTAATATACTTTCCAGTTAAATGGAAAGGTTTTCTCCATTAGAAAAACTCCCTTTTCTTTCACAGTTCCTATGGCAACTATGGTATTGGCTATCACTTACTCTTTATATGGAGATGATTCTTTTATATGCATATTTTTCTTCTTTTTTTCCTGAGACTTAAGACTTGATCCATGAGCTCCCTCTAACTCAGTAGGATTACTGAGTTGATGAAGTAGTAACAAATGCACTGTCCTTTTATTATACAAAGTATACAGCAAAGTAAGAAAGAGAAGATATTTCCTGGGACTGAGAGGAGGAGCTCAGATTCAGGATCAATTTTCCACAAACTCAATGGTGTCTCAGCAATATCTCCCAAAATAAACATGGTTTCGGGTTCAGGATTTTCAAAATAGCATCATGTGGGCATGGTATATTCTTAATTTATAAGGTTAAAAGAAATCTCACCCTTCATAGAGCAAAAGAGGAAGGGACAAAGTGGTAATTACTCATCACTGTTGATAGCTAATAACAGCTTGTAAGAGTCTGGGTAAATCTGCTGTTTTATGCATAAAGAGAACCAGGTAGACCAAGCATCAGTAATATATACATATACATTTAATAATTGATCTATATCTCACAAATAATACACTGACCAACAAGAGCTTTTACAACATTATTGTTTTTGTACATGTAGATGTTCTCTATTAACCCAGATGTTTTGCTGTTGTTTCATCTGTGTCACAGAGAGAAGCAGAATAATTAGTAATTTCAAGTGATGTCATACTCTTTTGTAAGAGATCAGAGACCTCTTCTGAGTCTTCCAAATCTTGCACAACATTCAAAAAATAAAAAGAGAGCAAACATAGGGATTTGATTTGCAAGCTTCATATAAGATATATAAATAAGCAAAGCAGTCTAGGAAAGCTTACTGTTTCTTTAATAATTTCAATAATGAAAATTCATAGGAGACAAAAATTATCACTATGAATTTATTTATTTAGAGCCCTAAGTCCACACCCTTGTGAGTCTCAAATTGTCATAAATTTTAGACTGGAGAACCCATGGGCTAATAAATGCTCTGTAAGCCTGCCAAGGAAAACATCCCTGTGGTTTGCTCTCATAAGTGCTTGGAATGCAGAGAAGAATGGATTTTGGAGTGGGGGGTGGGGTTGGTTGTAGTGGTGGTGGGGGGGGTGTTGTTTGTTTTGTTTTCGCAATCCTATTTGGATCTACTTATCTGATGGAGTTAGGTTATCACATACCCACAGGCTTTCCAGGACTCCTCCCACTTCCCTCTCTGGAGCAGTTTTATACAGGTGACACTTTCAGATCAAAGAACTAAAAATACCTTTGGTTCCTAAAGGAATAAGACGTGGAGGATTTTTATTAAATTGAATGTGAGATGGTGGATTTCATTTAAAAGCACTGTGCTGGGAGATTCTAGATATTTTAGTAAACTAACACACATTTGAGTTTCAAAACAACGTGAGATGTTTTCCCTTTAAGCATATGAGGTAAGTTTATTTTTAGACATCAGCTAGACATGCATCTTGGAATTAGTGCTCTGGACATTATCTACCACAGCCAGATATATCAGTGTTTTTCTTTTAAATTCCAGATGGGATGAAAAAACTGCAAAATGTTTCATGACACTTGGTCAATTGCTCTGGTAAAAATCTCCAAACTACTGATCATAATACTGATAATTTACATAACTAAATTGCTATTGCCTGTCTATGATAAGAATTAAAACCCATGGGTCAGGTTCATTTGAGTCAAGTGTGTTCAGGGTTATTATTTTATTTATAGCACCCTGTCTTCTATTGTTTGCTTGTGCCAAGACAACAATGGCAAGCATTCAAGTGTGTATTTGGCACTCTGATAAGGTATGACAGGTCAACAGATGAGTACTGAATACATGGAGTAGTAACTGGTAGGTAAAAAGCAGAAGACAAAGTACAGACATAAGAACCAATAGGATAATGGAAAGTATTAGTTGGGTTGAAGCCCAAAATACTGTGAGTTTGAGAAGAGGTAGTAATTGATTTGAAATGTCCTTGCATAGCAGCAAGGGCCAGCGGAGGCCAGTAGTATTAGCCAGCACTGACCAATATATTAAATGTAGTAGCAGTTGACAGGCCCCAAAACATCACATATAGTAACAAAGACAAACAGTTTAACAGTAACAGGAGAGATGTGTTGTGGCAAAAACCTTAGAAGAGGTGACAAAACAAGACAACAGATGGCGAGAGGCGACAAGGAACAGCTGCTACCACCTATGTGAGAAGGAAAACTGATAGTCCAAACAAATCTCACCTTTGCAGAGCTTTCTTTCAGATGCAAGAATACAAAATGTACCATCTAAGCAGTAACTTTTATTTCAATGGTATGTAAATGGGGATAATTGTGTAACAACAACAACAAAAAAGCTTCCTGATTAAAAAAACAAAAACAAATAAAAATCTTTTTTTAGTGTCTCCTTTATCTTACATGGAAAATTGAATGCAGAATTTTAGGATCAGACAGGACCAGGTAGAAGCCACAGTAACTTTTCTCCCTTGTGGGAGATGTGTTTGTTGGCTGGCAAATAATTCAAAAAAAAAGAAGCAAATGAATCTGCCGAAAGTTTGCCTCCATATTTTTAACTAATGAAAATCTTTTAGCTCTATTCCTTAGAATTAGTTTCCTCTTTCTTCTTGGCTTTGCCCTCTGGCAGTCTAAATTATCCTTGATCTTTTGAGAAATTGAGAGGGGAAGGAGTTGGAATCACTGGAGGAAAGTTTTCCTCTAAATGGCTCTTTATTTCATAAAGAAAAAAAATGTAATCTGTAGAGTTCTAAGAAATTCTGAATATGAATTTATGCACCATGAAACTAAAAGCTCTTACTTAACTATACCCATGGTAAAGTAAAAATGCTAATTCGGTAAGGAATGCAATGCCCAGGAGCAGGAACAGCTTCCCTCCTTTCACAACAGAAACCTCACTATGTATTTATTTATGTTGTCTTACAGTTGCAAGCATAAAACCAAACGTTTTGGGAAGATAAGGTCACCTGCCAAATCGAAAACACCGAAGAGAACTTGTGAATTAGAATGATACTGATGGTCTGAGACTGTGCAAAGTGAGGAAGCCTTGTTCACTTGACTGTTTATTTAATATACAGGGGATATTCTAATAATTTATACCAAGCTAGGGGGCTCTCACTTATACCAAAAACAGGAACATTGGTAGAAGTTCAACAGAGAGTTAAATGCCTAAAAATAGAAAGAAGACAAGCATTTGCTGATTACAAAGAGACAGGATTTATGGATAATGGTGCCCGTTCAAGACCATGAACAACAGGGGCACCTGGGTGGCTCAGTGGGNTGTAAAGTAAAAATGCTAATTCGGTAAGGAATGCAATGCCCAGGGAGGGTATGAACAGCTTCCCTCCTTTCACAACAGAAACCTTGCTATGTATTTATTTATGTTGTCTTACAGTTGCAAGCATAAAACCAAACGATTTGGGAAGATAAGGTCACCTGTCAAACCGAAAACACCGAAGAGAACTTGTGAATTAGAATGATACTGATGGTCTGAGACTGTGCAAGGTGAGGAAGCCTTGTTCACTTGACTGTTTATTTAATATACAGGGGATATTCTAATAATTTATACCAAGCTAGGGGGCTCTCACTTATACCAAAAACAGGAACATTGGTAGAAGTTCAACAGAGAGTTAAATGCCTAAAAATAGAAAGAAGACAAGCATTTGCTGATTACAAAGAGACAGGATTTATGGATAATGGTGCCCGTTCAAGACCATGAACAACAGGGGCACCTGGGTGGCTCAGTGGGTTGAAGCCTCTGCCTTTGGTTCAGGTCATGATCTCGGGGTCCTGGAATCAGACCCACATTGGGCTCTCTGCTCAGCAGGGAGCGTGCTTCCTCCTCTCTCTCTGCCTGCGTCTCTGCCTACTTGTGATCTCTCTCTCTGTGTCAAATAAATAAATAAAAATCTTTAAAAAAAAAAAAAAAAGACCATGAACAACAGCAGACCTAGCTAGGCACAGGGTTAACTTAATTGAAGAAAGGACGTTCACCAAACTGGGTATTCATCCTTAATCATNTTGAAGAAAGGAGGTTCACCAAACTGGGTATTCATCCTTAATCATGAGCTAATCAACATACGTTAGACAAGTCAAAGAAAAGGGAACAATAGATTGAGGTGGAAATTCAATAACTAGTGCCATTGAGATCTCCGGGAGAGGCAACCAAAGGAAATAAAAGACAGCAGCCTAAGCTAGGTAGGAAGACCACAGCAGGATAAGGATGCAAATGCTTTCCTTTTACCAAAGCACAAAGAACCCAGAGATATAGTCCTGCCTAAGAGCTCCGGAGTAGAGACTGAAGTGCGAACCATGAGCAGAGGTGGTACCTTGGACACTCATAGAAATGACTACAAGTCACGACCTGAAGGGATTTGAGAGTCACTAGACTTAGCAGTACTTCAAGTAGGCATGGAATTTAAACAGTGCTAAGAGAAATGGTTCTATATGATGAGATCTAAGCAGTAGGCAATGTGAGAATATCTCAAAAAGGAGCGTGCATGTGTGGTGGGGTATCTGTTCTTTACTGATTCCATACTGTCTCCTTTATAATCAGTCACGGGCTGTGTGCAACAAGCTACTCATGCCTTGGAAATTCATCTCCAGGCCTCAACAACCACTTTGAGTTTGTCCCGGATTGTCTTATCCCTTGATTCCTACCCATTTTGGTCAATGCCAAAGTCAGCAGTCAGCAGCTTGGAAATAAGACACCCAGTGGATCGCCTCCACTTTCCATTCCTCCACCACCCCAACTCCCTCAACCCTCAGCTTGAAAAAAATTTGGACACATCTGCGCTAAGTGAAGAATGAAGGCACTGTTAATTAGTACTTTCCATGGGCCCAAGTTGCTCGCTTTCTCATTTAAAAACAAATTGCATCTGGTCATACGCATGTTTGTTATTTTCCATCCTTTCTGGAACAAGTAGGATATAAATAAAGATCCCTCGTGATCTGAAACTAGACCTAGAGCTGTTTTATTCTTTTGTGAATACCTGTCCTGTTTGAAGGTGGGGGGTGGCGAGGACTGAATCTTACTGTAGGAGCTAACGTGGAGAGAGATGCACTCCTTTGCAGCCATTAACCATCAGCTGAGGAACAAAATCCCAGTAAATACGACATAGGTCCAAATGCAGTGGTGGCTGCAGCAGGGCCAGCAGGGAAGACGATTCAGATTTCAGACTAAAGCAACTACTCTGCAGGTGAAGCAATAATTGCCAGGAATATGAAGCAAGACGTTTGCATCTTGGTGCCTATTATTTTCATGACTTCTCACAACTTCTCACTCCCACTCACAGCCTAAAACTGAGAGCTCAGACAGTTGTCTGGGTGATTCAAGGAAACAGAAAATAAAACTCCAGTACCTCAACGGCCCATGGATTACATTGGAGTTGGAGATGTTTTTGGCCTGCATCCTCGATTTCAATGTGACATGCTGCACATAAGGACTAACTTCAGTTTTATTACAACACGGGTGGTTTTCTTTTGCAAAAGTGCTTGTGTCCTTTTCAGTGATACACGGCTGAAGGCTCTGCCCTTAGCTACATATGAATCAGTCCGATAAAAGGAAAGAAAGCATCAACTCCTGACAGAAATGTCTTTTCAGAAGTGCCCGTTCAAGTGGATCCAGATCCCAGGACTACTCTTTCCGGGTGAGGCAGTTGGACTCTATCTGAAGAAAAGGTCTGGGGACTTCATTGGAAAAAAATACTCCATAAGTAGGGTGCCTGGGTGGCTCAGTGGGTTAAAGCCTCTGCTTCGGCTTGGGTCGTGGTCTCAGGGTCCTGGGATCGAGGCCCACATCGGGCTCTCTGTTCAGCGGGGAGCCTGCTTCCTCCTCTCTCTTTGCCTGCCTCTCTGCCTACTTGTGATCTCTCTCTCTCTGTCAAATAAATAAATCAAATCTTAAAAAAAATACTCCATAAGTAATGGGAAATTTATCCTAACTTATGTTCAAACTTTTAAGTCCCTGATAATGATTAGTAGACTCTCACAATCTCGTTTTTTTGGAAACTTATTCGTTAAAATTACTATAAACCTGATTCTTAAAGGTCATAAGCTAGCTCCTATTCAGTCAATGTTTCTTAAAGTAAAATTCAATGCAGAAAGAAAAGCATCCTGTTTTAAGGGATTATCAATCTTATCTAAAATAGTGAAAAACTAGATACAGTAGATTAGTTAAACCAATAGCAGGACTTATCTAAAATAAAATGGTACTTAACCATTCAATGTCAATGTAGATTTGTAGTTATTGACATGAGAAGATATTCACATTTATATTGCGCCATTAAAAAAAAACCAGAATAGAACAGCATTTATAGTGAAAACTCTTTCTTTCACTTATATGTGTGTACATTGAAAAACACCTGGGGAGGTGTCCACCAAAATATTTCTTCCTTCCTTCCTGCCTTCCTTCCTTCCTTCCTTCCTTCCTTCCTTTCCTTCCTTCTTTCCTTCCTTCCTTCCTATCATCTATTTATTTATCTATTATTTCTTCTCTCTCTCTCTATGTATTGGTATTGGAAATTATCAATTTATTCTTTATACTTTTCTATATTGGTTGAATTTTAAAAAACACATATTTGTATAATTTGGGACAATTAAGCTATTTAAACTTTGGGAAAAATTCAGGAACCTATCTAATATATTCTTTGATTAATGTCACTGACGGAAAGCTAAAAACAATCACTATAGTTCATGAAGAATATTTTTGCTTAAATGCAGAAATCTTACTAGTTTTCCATTTGGATTCATTTCTTTTAGGCTAAAAAAGTAATGATAAAACCTATTTTCTAGGCATCACATTTTCTATATTAAATTATTAAACAGCTTACTAGCAGTGAAGAATTGGACTCATGTTCCCTTCCTTAAACCAGAAACAAAGGCCACTTGGTACTTCAAAGCACTGATTGTCCTTGAAATGTAAAGGGAGTGTCTAATGTTCTGCATCAATAATCTGACCCACATTAGAAGCTATTTTGGATAACAGGAAATCGTTTTCTTTATCAAACATATAAAAGCTCACATTAATGTGTAACTGGTTATGAAGCAAATTCACCAAGAACAAATGCATTACAACACTTTGGTCCAGTGGTCTACACTTAAGTCTGATTCAAAATTTCTCTTTTAAAACCCCACTTTTTGAAGCATCAGTAACTGAGCCAATTAAAACCAGTTCTAGGTTGAAACTACACAGAGCTTTCTGGGAAGAAAGGCTCTCTTTATAGTTTAAACACAGGAACAATTTTAGTTTTCTAAAAGCAGATGTTTGAAGATATTTTTATAGTTGCGATTAAGGCTTAGGGCTTTTACTAATTCAAAAAAAATTTTTAAATTATTTTTGGAGCTGTGTGAGTTCATTAGAATAGTACCCAGTTTTAAATAAAAATGCACAGCGTGTGCTATTCAATGAGTCCATACCTTCCCCAAACCAAAGTTAAAACATGAACTTCAGGAAAGTAATAATTAACAATTACTATTCCCAAGTGTCTTGGACATGGAACAAAAGCCCACTTTCCCTGATATAATAAAGAATAGGTTGACATTATGGATGCACTGTGGGGAGGAAAGTGAGCATCCTTCAACCCTCCATCTTCACAGTCTGTGGCTTGGCAGTGCTTAGAGAGAAGGAGCCACAGTTTGTTGTCTAAGACCCAATGGCCCATCTGGAGTGTGACAAGAAGCTCATTGGCAGTTCTGTCAGAATGTGGCCTAGTTCTGAAAACCTGGCATGAGAATTAACGTGAGGAAGGGCCGGTGCCCAGGCTGGAGCCCAAGCACAGCCGTAGCCAGGAAGGCTCCTGGGACTGGCTGGAACTAGCCTGGGAGGCATCTCAACCAACCTCCAAAGAGTCCTCTGTCCCCTGTCTAGAGAAACTCATTGCAGAATTCAATCATGGCTACAACCTAGTCACTAGCTTTAGAGGTCCCGAAGGACCAGGATACCACGGTCAGAGTTAGATCCTTTATGTTTAGAACAGTATCTGGAACAGAGGAGGTGTTCAATTTATATTTGCCATAGGAATGGAGTATCTGCCAAATTGTCACCCATTAACACATTTCACAACAAAAGATGACATAAATGCAAATAAACGAATCAATCACGTAACAACTTTTTAGAAGAAAAAGTATCCTTAAGAACAGCATTATATTTTAATCTATAGCCTAATAGTTGATATTAGCAGTTCAAGTGACCACAGCAACAAAGTTGTACCTATAGAGAAATCCTTGCAACAACTCACTGAAACACAGCTGAAAAATCAAGTGATGAGCTAGAGATCTCTCTTTTCCTCCCCACACAACTCTTTCTCTATGAATTTACTAACCTAAACATCCATTCAACAAATATTTAGTGAACGTTTATCATATTTTGCAAAGTTGAAAAGATATTGGCCATGCCCTCATCAGCTCCAACTATCTGTAATAATTGCTCTAATTAGAGGTAAATACAGAGTACATAACTTTATATAAACTAAGCACACACTAAATACCAATCTTGCTTTTCAAATCAAAACAGAGCCAAAAAGGCAATGCTTAGTAATAAACTATATAATTTTATCATGAGGGCAAAATTCCCTAAAATTTCATAATTCTGGAGAGAGTCAGATAATCTAGGCTCTAGTCCTACTTTGCCTCAACTAAATGCACAACTTTGTATAGATCATTTACTTTTTAGGAATCTCAATTACTTATCTTTAAAATCGGAATTAAACAAATTGATCATTTGGGATTTTTCCCTCAAAAATTAGGAGATTCTATAAGTCTTCCGGAACACTTAGATTTCGACCACTAAGTATCACTTAGGAAATATAAAAAACCACAGATCTTTTTATGTGCAATAGTTAAATAGCCGAAGTTGGATTTTTACTGTAACTAGCCGTCTTCAAGATACTGGTATATCACCAATACCAATATACTGTATTTAATGAAGTTTTATGCAACCATTGCTATCATGCTGAACTCATGCAAGTATACATTTTTTTTAAGATTTTATTTATTTGAGAGAGCGAGTCAGAGAGAGTGACAGAGATAACGAGAGAAAGCAAGAGCAGGGTGGAGAGGGAGAAGCAGACTCTCCGCTGAGCAGAGAGCCGATGTAGGGCTCCCTCCCTGGACCCTCGGATCAGCTGAGCCAAAGGAAGACGCTTAACCAACTGAGCCACCCAGGCGTCCCCATACAAGTATCTTTAAGATTCAATATTGTCATAAAACCATTCTTTTTAAAAGTACAAAGTATCAAAAGAAAAGAATATACAAAGTTTTAAAATACATTGGAAATAGCTTTCCTTCTTTGTTTTTCTGATTACTGTTGTGCTTGTGAGAGTCATTATTTTGAAAAGGAGCCATTTTATCTCAAAGGTGAGACACATGTATTTCACAGAAAACAAGTATTATAAAACCAAACAGAAAGTGTTAAAGGGTGCTAGCTATACACACATGTTTCTAGTCAAATTTAAAGGTGCTTGTGTTAATTTACTAAAGTCAATAATTACACATGGGTGTAGCTACCAAAATTACATAAAGAAGTATTGTGACACTAGAATGAAAAATGACCTCAAAATATCTGACTCTTACTGTAAGAGACCCATGAATCTTTCACAAACAAGTGTTTTCACACCTTTTAACTTGTTAACACAAGAGCAATGCACTCTCAGGATTTTCCACAACTTCACTGAATAAGATGAAGTCAAGACAAAAAATTCCCACCAAATCTTTTTGCATGCCACATATCACATTTCTTACAAATTTGTTATAAATTAGTAACAAAATAGTGTTACTAATTATAAGGATAGAGAAATTAAAGGGATATAACTAGCTTGAATATATCCAGAAATACGAAAAATAATTGCTAGTTTCTCATCATGATTATTTAGTATAACCTAAGTGTTTTTGGTAGAAAACTGGCTATTAAAATAATTAATATTCAAACTGGTCTGTCCTTTGATGAAATGTATGGGCAAACTCAATTCACTAAGAGGCCATGGATTTGTTTTTAGGAGAAGTTATTTTGAACCCAGAAAGATAAGGTTGTAAGTGATAGGAAGGCCCCCCCAGCCGCCAGGGTGTTAATCCAGAGAGGAGCTGACTAATAGTACTTGCAGTACCTGAGGACTAGCTTTGTGTTGAGCTGAGGATGAGAGACAGTCCTCCTCTTTATTCCTGCCTTTTATACATGAGTGATCCCACATACAATTTTGAGATAGCTAAGGGCTCTCTGATGTTTTACTTCTTCTCTTCATCCTTTCCACTTCTTGATTTCTCTTTCGTGATCACCCTAAAATCCTTAGGGCCTCAAGTTTTCCAAAGTCTCATCTATTCATGCCAGCCTCATGGGTGTGTGACTTGACTATTGCACAGGGCTCTGCAATGAGGCCATACGCGTGGCTTAATGCCTGCAGCACATTAATTATTCTTTTTTTTAAAGATTTTATTTATTTATTTGACACAGAGAGAGAGATTACAAGTAGGCAGAGAGGCAGGCAGAGAGAGAGACAGGGAGACGAGGAAGCAGGCTTCC
>LNAC01000287.1:418017-442611 GCA_002007465.1 Ailurus styani | reverse complement strand
AAAGCAGAGGCTTTAACCCACTGAGCCACCCAGGCACCCCAAGTTACTTATATTCTTACACATAACTTCTTACCTGTTCAAATGAGTACATGATTCCCTGAATATCTTTGAGTAATAATTGCTTAATTAAATGAGAGTATGTCATACAACAAACAGGAATTCTGTATTTAGGGTGAATACCATGTAAAGAATGCATCAATTGTCCCATCAGCCCCAGTTAGAGAGAAAATAAAAGAAAAAAAAATAATTACTCAGATATGAACTCTTTTTGTAAGGCTGTTAAGATATAGGAGGGATTTATCACATGAAATTTTTTTTAAAGATTTTATTTATTTATTTACTTATTTATTTATTTGAGATGGAGAGAGTGAGCAGGGGCAGAGGGAGAGGGAGAAGCAGACTCCCTGTTGAGCAGGGAGCCCAATGTGGGCCTTGATCCTAGGACCCTGAGATCATGACCTGAGCTGAAGGCAGCCGCTTAACCGACTGAACCACCCAGGCACGCCCATCACATGAAATTTAGAGTCCAGTATTTTTCTCCCTTTACAGGTATCTATGACCCTAAATATACACTAATGGAACTAAAGTTCATGGGCACCAGTGTGGTCTTCATCCCTGTCTGAGGTTATCCCAAGGCCCCAGTCTGATCCAACAAAAGTGGGGTTAAAGAGCTACCAGTACAAGGAGTTTGCCTCTGTAAATGCAGTTTTCCTAAATTCAGGTACAGTACTTTTGGGAAGGGTAGCATCCCAGTCTTGATGGAGGGAAAATCCCAGTCCTCACTATGTTTCAGATAATCCAAACACGTACAATGCCATGCTTTCTCATTTCTTTTCAAGAAACTATGCCCTGGGGAAACTAATCAAACAATGATCAAAACAATGAAAATACATGACACTGACCTCAGAGATTTTCTCCAAAACACAAGAGCAATGTTATTAATCTTACTATGTGGCAAG
This sequence comes from Ailurus styani, assembly GCA_002007465.1. Lineage (NCBI taxonomy): Eukaryota > Metazoa > Chordata > Mammalia > Carnivora > Ailuridae > Ailurus > Ailurus styani. The sequence goes on along the minus strand of LNAC01000287.1, from coordinate 441,652 downwards.
AACCTAGAAAAATATGTCAAGGGGTGCAAGCAGAGCTTTATGAGGGTAGGAGGCACACAAGGGAGGAAGGCATTGAGATGCAACAGTCACACGTAAAATGGCATCAGTGGGAGCACCGTTCTCATGAGGACCATCTGTCAGTTCACAGCAGGGCCCCCTGCTCATAAGAATGGAAGACTTATTAGGGTCAGAGTGAGAGACATTTTATCCTTGGGATGCATTTCTGATTTGGCTCTACATAAAGTATAGACTTATATTTAATAAATTCTTAAGGAATTGCTCTTAGCCAATTAACTTCCAAGAATTTTGCAACTCTTTCTGGGGACTGCACAAGCCTATTCTTTCATCCTCCCAGAAATGAATTTGAAACTATATGAACATGTACTTGGCTCAGTCAGCCCTGATATTTATATACATAAACACATAATCTTTTTATAGACCATAAACATTTGGAAGCATGAACATATAAAGAATGTTAACAGCATTAACACACTTGATCACTCCCTCCTTGAACTCTTCTCTTGGTTTCCAGATCTTCCTTCTCAACTCTTTTTCTTACCACATAGGCTGCAGCTTCTCGGTCTCTTATGGGGAACTCTCCTCATTCCCTCACCACTAATGGTTGATTCTCTAAGTTCCAAACCTTTTTTTCCTATGTCCTTGTTCTCTGGGTGGCGTCAATCAACTGCACAGCTTTAAATTCTATCTGTGTGCTTAGGATCTCCAAATGTTTTCTCCAGCTGTGTCCTCTCCCTTGATCTCTACAGTCATATATACTGAGCTACTTTCTGGGCTATCCACCAGCCTTCTAAAATGTAACACACCCAAAAAAAGCTTTTGGTTTTCCTCAACCCTATTCCCAACAGCCTTTTGTCTCACCTCATTTCAAAATGAAAAATGAGGGGACCAACTTTTTTCCTCTCTCTCATACATCACATGCAATCCAGTAGCACATTATTTCAGCTTTACTTTCAAATATATCTAGATTTTTACTGCTTCTCTCCCCGTCCACTGTTTAATATCTAGTCCAAGCCACTCTAATCTCTCTCATGACTTATCCAAATTATCCCCCTCCTTGTCATCCTGCTTCCAACACTGAAAACCAATGTGATATTACATATTTATATTGTATTCACTCAACAAATACTTATGGAGTATCCACATTATGAAATGTACTGCCTAGTCAATGTGTAGGACACTGATATGAATTTGACCCAATTTCTGCCTTTAAGGTGTTTATATTCTGAGTGGGTGGATTAGCCACATACATGTAACATAATGCAAAGCAATACTAGATCATTTCAGTAATGGTGCTACAAAGTGCTAAAGGGATTTAGACAGGAATTCTGATTATATCAGCAGTAGAGCCTTCCTGGAGGAGACTGAATTTAAGTTGACCCTTGAAGATAAGTCAAGTTTTAGGAGCAACCAACAGAGCTCATTTCTGAAAGTGCCCCAGAAGGACACAGAAGAGTCAGGGCATCTTTTTTTTTTTTTTAAGATTTTATTTATTTATTTGACACAGAGAGAGAGAGAGAGAGAGAGAGAGAGAGATATCACAAGTAGGCAGAGAGGCAGACAGAGAAAGAGGAGGAAGCAGGCTCCCTGCTGAGCAGAGAGCCCAATGCAGGACTCGATTCCAGGACCCTGAGTTCATGACCTGAGCTGAAGGCAGAGGCTTTAACCCACTGAGCCACCCAGGTGCCTGAGTCAGGGCATCTTGAGAGCATTGCAAGTCATGGCATTTGGCAGATATCTAGGGATTGGGAGGGGAGCTAGAGGAGACAAATGTTGGGCAGTTAAGATGAAGTTTGAATAAGGAAATCAAGTCGAGAAATTGGGACATTAATAGGGAGGTCAAGAAGTAAAGGAAGATTTTCATCATGGAAGTAACAAAATTAAGTGGTATATTAGAGAGGAATTAATATGAAAGCAATGTGTAGGAATGCTTTACATTCTATTTGTAGGCCTCAGATGCTCTTACATTTAGGGGTCCGCCACATACTATATCAAGAGCAATAAAGTATACCCACACTGCATATTTAAATATATTTACACATATAATATATAATTTTGAATTAACTTGGTTTACATTTGACTAGTTGATATAATTTTAGCATTTGTAAACCTCCATTAATTTTGATTTAGCAGTGTTCTTTTTCTATCTGAGAGCTAATATTTGCACAGGCCTTTGAAAATCCTGAAGGCCTCTGGCACTTTCTCCATGATGTGTGATAGATAAAATGGTTCTGCAAGTAGAAAGGCTTGGAGAACAGGGCATTATTCAAATGTAAATACTTTAATGCATTTAAAAGTAATATGAACATATAATATACCATTAGGAAGGAAAAATATTTTTAAAGCATTCAAATTGAGAAGCAACACACAATAAGCACTGGTTGTTTTGCTTTTAATTAACTAATTTATTTGAGGGAGAGAGAGAACATTTGAGCCAGGGGAGGGGCAAAGGGAGAGGGGGAGAGAGAATCCTCAAGCCAACTCCCCATGTGGCATGGAGTTCCAGGCAGGGCTCAGTCCCAGAACACTGGGATCATGACCTGAGCCAAAACCAAGAGTTAAGTTGGACACTTAACTAACTGAGCCACCCAGGCACCCCATAAGCATTGGTTGTAATATGTAAGTGATGAATCACTAAATTCTACACCTGAAACCAATTTTACCATAAACGTTAATAACTAGAATTTAAACAAAAACGTGGGGAAAAAAAGGAATACAATAGATAAAAAAGTGGAGGGTATGAGAACCTAGAACTGAAATAAGGGAAAAATGGAAGATGTAAGGTAAAAACGTTCTTTGTTGTTTTTTTTTTAAAGACTTACTTTATTTATTTTTAGAGAGAGAGTGCATGGGAGCAGGGGGAGGGGCAGAAGGAGATGGAAATAGAGAATCTGAAGTAGACTCTCCACTGAGCAGGGAGCTCGACACAGGGCTTGATCTCATGACCCTGAGATCGTGAGTTGATCCAAAATCGAGAGTCAGACACTTAACGGAGCCACCCAGGCGCCCCAAGGTAAAAATGTTTTTTAAATGCTAATAAAATTAAATGAGAAAAAAGCAAGAAAACCAAAACCAAAACCAAGACAAAACACACCTCTGAGAGGTCAATGTGGGAAACTGTTCAGATTTTACATGTGTCCTTACAATGATTTTATTGTCAAAAATCATGTTTAATTAAAAATAAAACTCAGATAACAAATTTCTTTTAAAGAGGGCAAATAAAGTAGGACTCCGTTTGTTTTTTTCTTTTCCTTTGTTTTGACATGAGTCTTGACTAATTTCATTTTCAATTCATTAATTTAGGGATTGTGAATTATCCATTTTTTCATTAAATATTTATTTAACCATGATATTCCAAAATATTAATAAATGATCATTGTCTTCTGCTGAGTTTTGCTTGGTATTTAAATCTGAGGGACAAGCATACAACATTCGTTACAGGAAGAAAGATTAAAGCAAAAAGAGAATTTCGGTCTAAAGACAAAAAATGGATTTTTGACAATATCTTAAGGTTTAATAACAAGAGTCATTAAGTCAGAGCAATAAAATTTAGAACTTAATTTCTTAAGGCACTCTAAAAAAAAAAGAAAAGCCCAGAATCATCATAAAAGGCGAACCTTTCCTTCCCTGATGCTTATTTCATGTTAAATTAAAAAGAAGGAGTTAAGATGACAGTAGCAGGGGGACCCTGAGGTTGCCTCACCCCATGGATACAACTAGATCAACATCGAATCATTCTGAACAACGAGGAAATTGATGTGAGGATTAAGAAAGCAATCTGCACTATTGGAGGAAGAGAATATGACAGATGTGAGGTTCAGAAATGTGCACCGGGGGCAAGAAAAGCTGCCGTGCCACAGAGGGAAGGGAGCCCTTTTCATGGAGAGAAGCAGGGAGAGAGGAAGGGGGCAGGAGAGAGAGCAGCATGTAGGGTTCAAGCAAGATGCCATAGTGTGGGGATACCTTGGGTGGTCCTGGGAGAGAATGCTCCTGGTCCTGGAGTACATTTGGAAGAAGGCATATTGCCTCCCTAAGGACAAGAGCTGTAGAATAGAAGGGGACAGAGGTGTGTGCAGAGGGCAGATAACCTGGTCACAGCTTTTTGCTGTGTCTCACCATAGACTCCAGGCACCTGGCCAGTCATGTGACTGTTTTTCTGAGACAGAATGGTGCTGGGTGCAGGGCTGTGAGGCTCTTCTCTGGGGGAGGGGAGAAGGTTCATGCCTTGCTGTGTCATTTAAGATTTGGAGTTTTTAATCCAGCGGCTGGTCAGAGATAAAACACAGGAGAACTGTGGCACCAGACCCAGTTGGGGCCAAGATGGCCTGGGCACAGACAGATTGAGAGCATGGATCTAATGAAAGCCTGGGACACAGCAGGGGAGACTGCTCACTTTTCCGTGAGGGCCTCCTGAACATCAGGGGCCATGAGTTCCCCTCCCCTGGGATGAGAGGGCAGGGTGACACCATCTTCCACCCCTCCCCCCACCCAGCCCACCAGTACAGTTGGACTTCAGAGAGAAACACAGTGCCTCCAGTGGAGGCTGGAGTCCTTTATACCAAACCCCACCCCTTGCACACTGCAGGGGCATCTTTACTAGGGCAGGTCTGACTGTGAGCCAGTGCATCAGCCCTCTCCCTCAGATGACCATCACAGCCCCACCACAGGTACCAAGACTACTGATCATAGAGTATTCTAAACCAGCAGCTTTGGTTCTGATGGAAATAGGGCCAGGCTTTTTTTTTTTTTAATTTAATTCTATTTCTTTTTTTCTTTGGAATCAGGCTTATAGTTTTTTGTTTGTCTGTTTGTTTGTTTTTTGTTCCTTTTCTTTTCTCTTTTCTTGGATCAGTTTTTTTTGTGTGTGTTTTTCTCCTCCCAGGCTTACCTTAACAAACAATTCAAAGCACACCTAGTTAAGGGTCCAAACATTCCCCATTGTAAGTAAGGAGGAATTCTGCAGGGGACTGCCTCTGGCAAAGAGCGGCCAAAATACATTAACAGTGAGCACAGAGNGGGGACTGCCTCTGGCAAAGAGTGGCCAAAATACATTAACAGTGAGCACAGAGCATACACCAGAAACCTTCCTGAAGCACAAGGTCCTAGACTTCTTAATATAGCATTACTCAGGAGCAGGAAACATAACAAGCTTTCATAACACACAAAAGACAGAAACCTAGACATAACGACAAGATGGAGGAATTCTCCACAAAAGAAAGATCAAGAAGAAATTGCAGCTAGGGATTTGCTCAAAACAGATATAGGCAATATATCTGAACAGGAATTTAGAACAACAGTCATAAGAATACTAGCTGGGCTTGAAAGAAGACACCAGAGAAACCCTAGCTACAGAGATAAAAGACCTAAAAATGAGTCAGGCCAAAATAAAAATGCTATGGCTGAGATGCAAAACTGACTGGATGTAATCACAGCAAGGATGGAAGAAGCAGAGAAACAAATTGGTGAAATAGAAGATAGAATTATGGAATATAATGAAGCTGAAAAGAAGAGGGAAAGAAAAGTATCAGATGACAAATATAGACTTAGGGAACTCAGTGATTCCACAAAACTCAATAATATCCACCTCATAGGAATCCCCGAAGAAGAAGAACAGGAAAAAGGGGCAGAAAGTTTATTTTAACAAATTATAGCTGAAAACTTCTCTAATACGGGGAGACAGTCATTCAAGTCCAAGAGACACAGAGAACTCCCCTCAAAATCAACAAAAACAGATCAACACCAAGACATAGCATAGTAAAATTTGCAAAATACAAAGATGAAGAGAGAATTCTGGAAACACCTAGGGACACAAAGCCCTTAATCTACAAGGCTAGACACATAAGATTGGCAGAAGACCTGTCCACAGAAACTTGGTGGGCCAGAAGAGAGTGACATGATATATTCAACGTGATGAATTGGAAAAATATGCAGCCAAGAATACTATATCTAGCAAGGGCATCATTCAGAATAGAAGGAGAGATAAAGAGTTTCCCAGACAAGCAAAAACTAAAGGAGTTTGTGAACACTAAACCAGATCTGCAAGATATAGTAAAAGGTACCCTTTGAACAGGAAAGAGAGACCAAAAGGAACAAAGACTAGAAAGGAACAGAGACAATTTTTGGGAACAGCAACTTTACAGGTAATACAATGGCACTAAATTCATATCTGTAGATAATTACTCTGAATGTAAATGGACTAAATACTCCAATCAAAAGACATAGGGTTTCAGAATTGATTAAAAAAAAAAAAGACCCATCAATATGTTGCATATAAGAGACTCATTTTAGACCCAAAGACAACTCCATATTGAAATTGAGGGGGTGGAGAACTAGATATCATGCTAATGGACATCAAAAGAAAGCTGGAGTAGCTGGAGTACTTATTTCAGACAACCTAGATTTTAAACCAAAGACTAATAAGAGATGGAGATGAGCACTATATCATAATAAAGGGGTCTATCCAATAGAAGATCTAACAATTATAAATGTTTATGCCTCCAACTTGGAAGCAGCCAAATATACAAATCAATTAAAACAAACATAAGGAAACTCACTGATAATAATACAATAATAGGAGGGGACTTTAACAAACCCACTCACAGCAATGGACAGATCATCTAAGCAGAAGATTGACAAAGAAAGAGTGGCTTTGAATGACACACTGGACCAGATGGACATCCTAAAGCAGCAGAATACACATTCTTTTTAAGTGCATTTGGAACTTTGTCAAGAATATATCACATACTGGGTCACAAATCAGGACAACCAATACAAAAATATTGTCTATACCATGCATATTTTCAGACTGCAGTGCTATGAAGTATGAAATCGATCACAAGAAAACATTTGGAAAGACCACAAATACATAGAGGTTAAAGAATATCCTACTAAAGGGGCACCTGGGTGGCTCAGTTATGTATCTGCTTTTGGCTCAGGTCATGGTCCCAGAGTTCTGGGATGGATCCCCACGTTGGGCTCCCTAGTCAGTGGGGAGTCTGCTTCTCTGTCTTCCTCTGATGCTCCCCCTGCTTTGCTCTCTTACTCTCTCTCTGTCCAATAAATAAATAAAATCTTTTTTTAAAAAAGGAACAGTCTACTAAAATATGAATGGGTTAACTACAAAATTAAAGATAAAATTAAAAAAAACACATGGAAGAAAATGAAAATGAACACTCCACAGTTCAAAATCTTTGGGACACAGCAAAGGTGGTCCTAAGGGAACTATATAGCAATACAGGCCTTCCTTAAGAAGTCTCAAATACATAACTTAACTTTATACCTAAAGAAACAAGAAAAAGAACAGCAAATAAAGCTTAAAGCCATCAGAAGAAGAGAAATAATTAGGATTAGAGCAGAAATAAATGATAGAAATAAGAAAACTAGAAGCTGGTCCTTTGAAAGAATTAACAAAACTGAAAAACCCCTAGCCAGACTTATCAAAAAGAAAAAAGAAAGAACCCAAATAGATAAAATCACAAATGAAAGAGGAGAGATTGCAATCAACATGCAGAAATACAAACAATTAGAATATTATGAGCAATTATATGCCAACAAATTGGTCAATCTGTAAGAACTGCATAAATACCTAGGAACATATCAACTACCAAAACTGAAAGAGGAAGAAGTAGAAAATTTGAGCAGACTCATAACCAGTAAAGAAACTGACTCAGTAATCAAAAATCTCCCAACAAACAAGAGGATGGCTTCCTGGAGGAATTCTACCAAACATTTAAAGAAGAATTATTAATACCTATTCTTCTGAAGCTCTTCCAAAAAATAGAAGTGGAAGGAAAACTTACAAACTTATTTTATGTGACCATCATTACCTTGATTCCAAAACCAGACAAAGACCCTACTAAAAAGGAGAATTATGGGCTAAAATCCTTGATGAACATGGATGCAAAAATTCTCAACAAGATACTAACTAGCTAATCAAATCCAACAGTGTATTAAAAGAATTATTCACCATGATCAAGTGGGATTCATTTCTGGGCTGCATGGATGATGTTTTGCTATCTGAAAATCAACATGATACAACACATTAATAAAAGAAAGGATAAGAACCACATGATCCTCTCAATAGATGCAGAAAAAGCATTTGACAAAATACAGCATCCTCTCTTGGTAAACACCCTAAAGAAATTAGGGGTAGAGGGAACATAACTCAATATCATAAAAGCTATATATGAAAAGCCCAAAGTAAACATCATTCTCAATGGGGAAAAACTGAGAGTTTCCCCCTCTCTAAGTTTTTCCCCTAAGGTCAGGAACAAGTCAGGGATAAAAACTCTCACCACTGTTGTTCAATATAGTACTGGAAGTCCTAGCCTCAGAAATCTGACAAACAAAAGAAATAAAAAGGATCCAAATCAGCAAGGAAGAAATTAAACTTTCATTATTCAAAGATTGTATGACACTTTATGTAGAAAACCCAAAAACTCCACCAAAAAATTGCTAGAACTCATATAAGAATTCAACAAAGTTGCAAGATATAAAATCAATGTACAGATATCTGTTGCATTTCTATACATTAATAATGAAGCAGCAGAAAGAGATATCAAAGAATCAATCTCATTTACAATTGTCCCCCAAACCATAAGATAACTAGGAATAAACCTAACAAAGAGGTGAAATCTGTATGCTGAAAACAATAGAACACTTATGAAGGAAACTGAAGAAGACACAAAGAAATGGAAAAATATTCCATGCTCCTAGATTTAAAGAACAAATATTATTAAAATGTCTAACTATCCAAGTCAATCTGCACATTCAATGCAATCTTGATCAAAATAACACCAGCATTTTTCACAGAACTAAAACAAACAATCCTAAAATTTGTATGGAACCAGAAAGACCCTGAATAGCCAAAGTAATGTTGAAAAAGAAAATAAAATTGGAAGCATCCCAATCCCAGACTTTAAGCTGTATTACAAAACTGTAATCATCAAGATAGTATGGTATTGACACAAAAACAGACACATTAGTCAATGGAACAGAACAGAGAACCCAGAAATGGACCCTCAACTCTATGACCAACTAATTTTCAACAAAGCAGGAAAGAATATCCAGTGGAAAAAAGACTGTTTCTCCAAAAAATGGTGTTGGAAAAACTGGACATTGACATGCAGAAGAATAAAACTGGCTCACTGTACTACATCATACACAAAAATAAATTCAAAATGGATGAAAGACTTAAATGTAAGACAGGAAACCATTAAAATACTAGACCAGAACACAAGCAGCAACCTCTTTGACCTCAGCCACAGGGACTTATTACCAGACATGTCTCTAGAGGCAAGGGAAACAAAAGCAAAAATGAACTATTGGGACCTCCTCAAGATAAAAAGCTTCTGCACAGCAAAGGAAACAATTAACAAAACTAAAAGGCAACCTACGGAATGGAAGAAGATATTTGCAAATGACATATTGGATAAGGGCTAACATCCAGAATCTATAAGGAACTCACCCAAATAAACATCCAAAAAATAAATAATCCAGTTAAGAAATGGTCAGAAAGGGGCACCTGGGTGGCTCAGTGGGTTAAGCCTCTGCCTTCGGCTCAGGTCATGATCTCAGGGTCCTGGGATCGAGGCCCACATCGGGCTCTCTGCTCAGCAGGGAGCCTGCTTCTTCCTCTCTCTCTGCCTGCCTCTCTGCCTACTTGTGATCTCTCCCTCTGTGTCAAATAAATAAATAAAACCTTTAAAAAAAAAGAAAAGAAAAAAGAAATGGTCAGAAGATAGGAACAGATATTTCTCCAAAGAAGACACACAAATGGCCAACAGACACATGAAAATATGCTCAGCATCACTCAGCATTAGGGAAATACAACTCAAAACTATAATGAGATACCACCTCACACCTATCAAAATGGCAAAAATTAATAACAGAAACAACAGATAATAACAGGAAACAACAGATGTTGGCAAGGATGCAGATATAGGGGACCATCACGTTCTGTTGGTGGGAATGCAAACTGGTGCAACCACTCTGGAAAACAGTATAGAGTTTCCTCAAAAAGTTAAAAATAGAACTACCCTATGACCGAGCAAGTGCACTGCTAGGTAATTATCCAAAGCATACAAAAATGCTGATTCAAAGGGACACATGCATCCCAATATTTATAGCAGCACTATCAGTTATAGTCAAATAATGGAAAGAGATCAAATATCCATTGACTGAGGAATGGATAAAGAAGATGCGAGATATAGATAGATAGATAGATAGATAGATAGATAGATAGATAGATAGATAGATAGATAGATAGAGGAATATTACTCAGTCGTCAAAAAAGAATGAAATCTTGCCATTTGCAACAATTTGGATGGAATAGAAAGTATTACGCTAATTGAATTAAGTCAGCCAGAGAAAGACAAATACCATATGATTTCACTCATATGTGGAATTTAAGAAACCAAACAGATGAACATAGTGGAAGGGAAGGAAAAATAAAATAAAAACAGAGAGGGAGGCAAACCATAAAAGATTCTAACTATAGAGAACAAACTGAGGATGGCTGGAGGGGAGGCAGGTAGGGGGATGTACTAAACGGATGATGGGCTTTAAGCAGGGCACTTGTTGGGATGAATACTAGGTGTTGCATGTAAATGATGAGTCATTAAATTCTACTCCTGAAGCCAATACTACACTATATGTTAACTAACCTGAATTTAAATTAAAAAATAAAAAATACCAAAAATCATTTCATTATTTATTATTGTTGATTCTACTTTTCAGTTAACTTTTTTAATCTGAGGTTTTCTTTTAGAGTAAAATGGATTTAGAGGAAATATATTTAACCAAAAAAGAGTTTAAAGTTGGTCATAAAAGCAATTTTAGAGGGAGGCCATGATTATCTTTTACTGAACAGTTAGCAAATTTCTTAGATATGTCTCCAGCAATACATATTGATCCCTTTTCTCATTTCTTTTTCTTTGAATCTATTCACAGTTTTGAAAATAAAAACTCGACCTTGCAGTCAATAATCCTCCTTTTTTATCAAAGCAATCTCTATGTGACACCGTAGTATGCCCATTTTAAATCCTCTCATTCTAAGATTGAGGGCATTTACTGCTCACTCTACAAGATTGCATGGATGCTGCCCTATCTTACAATAACAAACATTTGAATATGTTAATTTAAAAATCCTTAAACTTTGATAGATTATCTTCAAATGAAAAAAAGGTATTTATTTGATAAAAGCTACTCGACGAATCTTTTATAAGCAGGCGTTATGCAGCAGCATGAGGAAACTTACAAAGATGTTGCCAGTTTCTTAAAGAAATGTATAATCTTGAGAGTTCAGACATCTACTCTTTCTTTTGATGCAACTAAAAACTAAAGGCACTCCATAAGCCACCATGAAATGAGTCCCCTTAGCTTTTATTTTATTTTATTTTATTTTAAAGATTTTATTTATTTATTTCACAGAGGGAGAGAGATCACAAGGAGGCAGAGAGGCAGGCAGAGAGAGAGAGGGGGAAGCAGGCTCCCTGCTGAGCAGAGAGCCCGATGCGGGCCTCGATCCCAGGACCCTGAGATCATCACCTGAGCCGAAAGCAGAGGCTTTAACCCACTGGGCCACTCAGGCGCCCCCCCCTTAGCTTTTAAAGAGCAGAAAATGTATATACTAATCATGTGCATTTAAAATTTTAATACTCCAGTATTATATTCTGTTGCCTTGTATTTGCTTTTAAGGTTATATTTAAATTGATGAAAGTTACAGAAACATTCATTATTCTTAAGAACAAGTGAAACTCTGCATTGCAGTCGGCCTCCTCATCCATAATTCAGAATCCCAGCCTAAAACATTATGCTCAAACAAGCACAAATATTGGCAAAGGTGAAATATTGAACTGCTACAGTAGCAGCTAAATTACGAAGCAATCTGTGTGTGCTTCAATTTCCTAGCACTAGAAATAAAAATTAAAAGCAGAAAAACCGTCAACAATTATGGTTATAAACTAAATAAGAGAGCAAAGCCAAGTTGCTGCTATTCAAAGCCATGTGATTTTTATTAGTTATACACAGATCTAATATGACAATAAAACCCAAGAGGGGGGAAAAACATTAGTTGCTTGGATTATCTCTCTAAGCAAAGAAAAGGGAATTCTAGAAGAATGTTCTTATGGATTTGAACTTTGCAAATAACAACTCTGGTTCTATTTAAGGTAACAGATTTATTTTTCCTCAAGCACATTCCCTCATTTGTCACAATTATCTGGGCAATAATGCCAGCCCTCCATTTATTAGCACCATGGTCACTGGTTTGGAGGTTCTAGCAGGCAAGAAGATTCACTAAATACTGTTGACAGAAAACAGGTCTCCTCTGTCCAGGGAGGTTGACTTTGTTTGGGCTCCAAGCATCAGTAGGACCCCCAGTGAAAAAGTGAGATGCATGAGAGACATGGACCCAGCCAGCTGAATTGGCCCAAGTAACTGAGCAGATAATATGCCAACAAGTAGAGCCACCAGATCTCCTTCTCTTCCAGCCCTTATGATCTGTTTCCACTGCTGTAGCCTAGAGCCATTGCATCCGATAGCAGTGCAGACCTTACATTTTGTTGCCATTAGTAACATACATATATATGTATATGTATAAAATAATTGATGCTAAAAACTAACGATAAATATCTAGTGCTCCGAAATTTTGTCTTCTATTGAATGATCAAGGTTTATTGTTCTAAACTTGTCAGATAGCCTTATGACATGTTATAATTCTTTGTTTTACTTAAAAAGGGAAAGTAATTAATACAGTGAGTACAGTCACTTTATTATATAATAAAATTACTAGTTTTAGATAGCACAGAATGTATAAAACCATTAACATTCGTTCTCAAATCTGCATGACTAGAAAAATTTGCAACAATTTATCAAGCCTATGCCTCTTCTTCCATTTTTCGTCCATGACCACTTGAACAGCTCAGCAGATGACAGGATTTATGACTTTTAAAGCACCTTTTGTCATTATCTCACTGAGTTTGAAACAATCCAGAGTAAGAACAGTCTACATTTTCAAGCGGGGTCCCAAAATGGTCCCCAAATGCACAGATGTTACGTAGGGCGTCCACGGTCACAGGCCAGGTTTGGGAGGAGAGTGGAGCTCCAGAGTTTTCCCTCGCTCCACACATTTTTCAAGGAAAACCACTTATCTATACACTACAGAAAATAATAAAATGCTGAGGAACCAGTCCTCTTCCCGCTCCTCTTACCCCAACCACTACCTTAGTAAAAAAAAAAAAAAATTTCATTCAAACCAAAATAAGAATAAAAAGTAAGTTGTTCATAGAATCATAATCTGATTCTGAATTATGTTTTTTCAAATTAGGTCTGCACAATTTTGTTTCAGTGTGTGTGTGTGTGTGTGTGTGTGTGTGTGTGTGTGTATCACCCAGAGAATTTTCACATTTAAGCAACTCAAAGGAAAATCTGCTTTATTACCTAATTCTCTCTCCCACACTTTTGTAAGGGACCTGCTAGTTTCCCTTCCATCGTTTCATAAATGAGGTCACTGAGGCACAAAATGGCTCAGGAATTTCTGCCCAGGAAACAGCAAAGACAGACACAGACAGAAAAATGGAACTCTGAGTTCCAGATTCTAGCTCCCCAAATAAAGATGTACAATTTCAATTGGAGACCCTTGGCATTGTGTAGACCCAATCAGAGGGGTTTTTTTTTTTTTTTTTTGGCCTATGGAGGAGGTCTATGCCCACATATTTAGGAAGGATCTGATTTTTTATTTCACCAGGCTCTTTCTGGCATGACAGTGAGGTCTTCCAATAATAAATGTGAAACAAGCACCACTGGAACTGAAGCATCAAAAATCAGCCCAAGACCACCAACATGAGCAGGAGCTTGTGATGACAGGAGTTTCACTGAAATTGGTGGTCCCTGGTCAGACATGGAGAGTCTCCCTGCCTTTCTATAGCTGAGAGCATGCCTTGGGCTATGAATATCCACAGTCTCATCTATATTTAAAGTCAAGAGTGCTTCACTGGAAATGACCGCTGTGCATGTCGAATACATTGTAAAGCAAGAAAAGTAGGACTGTTAGAGATTAATATGATGGCTGCGGTGCCAAACCACAGTGATCACTTGCTGGAAAGACTAGAAAAACAAAAAGCCAAGTGTAGCATTACTTTTAAGCTCTCTTGACAAAGGCTAGAAAAGAACCCTGTTAAATCTGGATATTTTTGTCTCTAAAAATATACATCTGAAGCTGGGGAGAGGCAGCCTTAGGATTGTGACAAGGAAGAGATATTTTCATATTCTTACAGATGATTACTTCCATGGTTTAAGGAATATACATGTTTAAATGCAAGTTTAATTCACAACAACTTTATTAATTGCATAATTTATTCATTATAGAATTAATCTATAAGATGCCAGAACATTTCACGGCTAATTCTCTTCTAGAACACTGTTTGCTGTTAGAGAAAAAACAGTGGTGGGGCGTGTGGTTCCAGTCCCCACGCTGCCCGTCACCGTAAATCTTGTCACGTCCTAAACCCTCTGGGCCTCATCGCCTCCTTTTCCTTAAAGTCTTTCTAGATCTCTTAGGGGTTTCTAGATGGGATAAGTAAACTACTGGCTGACTTATTTGACCAGAGTATACAGTCTTTGTCATCATCATCACGATAACCTTGTGCACTGTCACTGTGTGGTCTTGTCCTTGGTGACTGAAGGGCAGTTTGACGATCACTGAATTCCTAACTGGCCACTGATAACTGTCAAGGTCACACTGGGGCAGACACCAAGCCAAACAGAGAGCTTGGTCTTTGTCTTTTTGCAACATGAAAAAGACAGCCCCTGAAAAGAGCAGGGACTAGTCTGAAAACACTAGGAAAAGAGACATCACCTTGTGATTCCTTGCTGTCATCTCCTAAAATGGAAAGAAAGTGCAAGCAAATTGAAAAGACCCTGAGTGAAGCTGGTATGTGAACTTTAAAGTGTACTTAGAAATACAAAACCAGGCTCGACAGCTCTGCCCCTTACCTTGCAGTCTTTGCATCACGTTGGCAATGTCCCGAGGAGACCGTGGGGCCGACCTAGAGGCCGCCATGGTGCTTCCTGTAGCATGAAACCCTCACCAGAGATTCTTCTCCCAGGAGGCAGGCACAGCACGCTACTCAGGGAAATACACCACAGCTTCCCTGGATCTATGGGGTCACACAGGAATCCCAGGCACTCGCAGGGGCAAGCGAGGGGACGGCACTTCCAAAGACTGAACCCCTTTTTCTTTTCCTTCTTTTATTTTAAGACTGTTCTCTTACGTGAACTCAGGAATCTGGAAAACAAATAGAAAAGGTACAATATTAAAAAAAATATCTACATAGGTCCCGCTAATGTTAAAAAGAAAACAATTTTGGGCGCCTGGGTGACTCAGTGGGTTAAAGCCTCTGCCTTCGGCTCAGGTCATGATCTCAGGGTCCTGGGATCCAGCCCCGCATCGGGCTCCCTGCTCAGCAGGGAGCCTGCTTCGTCCTCTCTCTCTGCCTGCCTGTCTGCCTACTTGTAATCTCTCTCTGTGTCAAATAAATAAATAAATAAATAATCTTTAAAGAAAAAAAAAAAAGAAAACTATTTTTAATCAGTTCGAATTGATGATTCATTACCCAGTGAAACATGTATAAAGTACTAGACAAATGCTAGAAGTCTTTAGATCTGATGAAATACACGAGTCATATATAAAAAAGTTGGTTGCTGAAAAAGAAATGTTCGCTTATTACATGTTCTCTCCCTCTTTTTTTTAAGATTTTGTTTATTTATTTGAGAGAGAGACAGAGAGCCAGAGCAGGGGGGGTGGGTCAGAGGGAGAAGGAGCAGCAGACTCCCTGCTAAGCAGAGAGCATGACCTTGGGCTGGATCCCAGGACTGCAAGATCATGACCCAAGCCAAAGGCAGATGCTTAACTGCTGAGTCACCCAGGTGCCCCTTCCATGTTTTCTTTCTAAACTATAATCTTTGTCCATTCATCTATGAAAGTGAATGTACTATGAAGTCAAAACACTGAGTCCTATTTCTCAATATTCCCAAGTTCTCTCGTCTATGCTATTTCAGCCTGCTTTGTACATACATTTTGCTGTTTCATTTGTACACTTTCCAGGAAAGAGATTAAATCTTAGCTTCTAGATGAGCACTGAGTAATGCACAGAATTGCTGAATCACTATATTTTACTCCTGAAACCAACGTAACACTGTATGTTAACTACCCTAGAATTAAAATTAAAAAAAATAAAAATAACTTTAGAAAATCTTAACTTCTAATAACAATTTGATGAATTAAAACAGTAAAAATATAAAAGTATATCATTCTAAAAATGTCAGTTTCAAATATTCTGACTTTAGAAGTGAAAATTGATTTGATTTAGCTTCTTTCCTTCCCATACAGAAAGACTCTAAAATAGGTTGGAAGGCTAGGGTAGGGGTGGCCTGAGCAGAGAAGCCAGATCCCTTCTAACACCTTCCTGACTTCTCTGTTTTGGTCAAGTTTAAGTCATCATCCTGGACTGAGCAAGGAGAAAAAGAGATGGGAGAGTAGTTGATGAAACTTGATATTGAGAGACATTTACTTTGAACAAGGATTTCCTAACCCTAAAGAGATGGTTTTGCCATGGAGAGGATAAATAATGAAGAAAGGAGAGGAGGGTGAATACGGATCCAAGGAAAGAAGCTTAACCAAGGGGCCACACTAAGGTCATGTGAGATGCCATGTGAGATGAGATGACACTTCATTACAATTCACACCGCCTCTCTGCCTTATGAGGATGAAGGTGAAGAAAAGGATGGGGCAGAGGCAGGGGCGGATGGTAAAGGCAAACCTGTAAAGAAAACACATACATGTGGGATGGTCCACCTGCCAGAAGGAAAAAAAGAAACCAGAAAGAGTCTAGGAGTGTTACCAAAAACGATATTGTAACCTGAACGTCTGATCACACAAGCAATATTATTTATGAGAGATTGGTTATATAATAAAATATAATTACAAACTATAATTGATTTTAAAATGGCATTATTAATACTAGTATATGTTGGTTAGAATGCATGAAGGCAAACTTGATATTACCTGTTTTAGAATACTATCTCCAAAAGGATGCAAAACTTTGCATACTGCTGCTTCCCTATGTGAAAAATCATCAGAGAGGTATAGTGGAGCAAGGAAAGATGTACTGGTCACTTAGCAAGTTAGGGTGAAATGAGGTAGTAAAGAGCCATAATGGGTAAGAAGACACAGACTGACTTCTCTTGGCTACTTGAGAAGATATTTAAAAGAAGGAGGACCCAATACCTGTCAGCTTCTGGGCTAGAGGGGTACCTCACAGTGGGCGGCTTTCCAAGGGATTCTCAGAGGATAAATAATTACTTATGGCTGGCTATCATGTATCAAGGTCTTTAGCTCTGCCAGAATTATGTGCCCCTTAGCAGCCTTCATCTCTTTGGGAAAAATATTCCACTTGCCCACGGGCAAAAGCCACCATAATCTGGAGACTACTAAATACTGGGAAGTGCCCAAATCTCACAAATGGCTCCTTTAAACTATTAGAAAGTTAAGTTCTCCAAATGCAAGAATATAACTTTCTGAACTCTAGCTAGCTAGCTCACTACATATATATACTGAATAGAGATGAGGGAAGAAATTCATTTTAATTCAGCTATCCCAAGCCAACCCCTGCCCAGCATTGGAGTTCATAAAAGATGTGGCTCCTACCATCAATCAAGAATTATGGAATTAGGGCGCCTGGGTGGCTCAGTGGGTTAAAGCCTCTGCTTTCGGCTCAGGTCATGATCTCAGGGTCCTGGGATCGAGGCCCGCATCGGGCTCTCTGCTCAGCAGGGAGCCTGCTTCCCCCTCTCTCTCTGCCTACCTCTCTGCCTCCTTGTGATCTCTCTCCCTCTGTGAAATAAATAAATAAAATCTTTAAAAAAAAAGAATTATGGAATTAAAAAGGATTTCTCTAAGTCACTGCATTACAGATCACCATGTTTCTACCTTCTTCTAGTTCAGAATCACATTTATAATAGATTGATTTTTAACTCTCTCTCTCCTTCTCTTTGATATGTATGAGACACATATATCAAGTATTTGAGACTTATTTGATATATACATATATATATGATATATACAGATATCTTTAGAACTCAGAATTTCTTTGCTTATGTTCAAGTTCAGGTCATGCATCCATCCGGTCAATGCATTCTACAGTATAACAAATGCATTCTGAATGTCAGAGCTCAAGCTGGGGGTCCCAAGATGAATATGACATGGACTCTATTCTTTGAGGAACTTCGAACACAGTGGGAGATACAGCATAGAAAAAAAATAATATAACAATACCATGAGCAAGTGCAAATATAGAGATGGAAAATGCTAAACCAATAAGAAGGTTCTGGAAAAGTGTTTTGGGAGGGTCTTGGTAAACAAGTTAGAGCTAATCAGGAGAAAAATATGAAAGCACAGTCCAGGCAGAGTGAATAGCTCAAGCCAAGTCATGGACACAAGAAATAGCATGATTCTATGTGGGAATACCAAGAGTTAGATCGTGAAGGACTCTAGCAGGTGACGTTCTGGAGCTGAGGCTGGAGAAGGAGGTAGCACCAGGTGGCTGAGGGCCCTGTGTGCTATGCTCACAAGCTTGGTCCTGATTCTCTGGAAAGCAACAGCAAACCACTGAGGGATTTTAAGTTGAAAGTGCCCAAGTGTAATTTAGATGATTCCAAATACAGTTTTAAAGGGTGTATTTGAAGGAGACAAGACTGAAAGATCCAGAAAGTTCAGTTAAGAAAGTATCTCAGGAGTCGAGATAGGAGATGATGACAGACTGAAATAGGACAGTGAATGAGTAGAGGATAAAATCTAAAAAATCTTTAGGAGCCAAAATGTGCAGGACTTGGCGCTTGGTCACGGAGGGGAGATAGGAAGTGGTTGGTGGAAGGGACTTGGATGACTCCCGGGATTCCGACTTGAGAGTTTGTGGGCCACGGTGCCATCAACTGAGCTCAGCAGCCAGGATGCTTTGCAGGTTTTACTCCCAACATTCGTCACCTCACACATTCCCGTCCCCCTGTGTGGGGCACTGTCAGCTGAGCAGATCCAGAGGATCCCGAAATACCTGGCCCAGGACCCACGCTCTGCTTGAAGCCGTCCCTAAAGACTCCAGTACAGACTCAGCGCTAACAATCCATACGATTACAAATATGATTGGTCTTATATTCATCACCATGGTTAGCCTCCACTCTAAGCAGACAGCGAACATTCTGCAGGTACAGAGTCTATAACTCGTGTTGTTTTAACATCCCACCCATCGATACCAAGTACACCCCTGAGAACAGGCTAGGGCCTCCATCTATATTTTTGTCTTAAAGTCAACTTCATAATACTTTCCCTCGACGAGAGAACCCCCAGAAAACGTCTTCCTCCTCACTGCAAAAGAAGTTAATGCAATTTCCTTCCTTTTTCAGACATAAGATAAAATATTTTGCTTTCATCACATTTCCTCTGCTGTGAAATTACGATATTCTTGTTTTTATTGATACTTTCACTTAAAGGGACGTGATATGATAAGAAATTTCAAATTAAGAAAACAAATATAAAAGGAGACTGGGGATTAGAAGATCTAAGTTCTATGTTTAGCTTTGTTCCAACTGGCTGGGTGAGTTTGAGCTGGTTCTGCGTATGGAGGTCCTCAACAATGGCCTGTTAACAGGGAGTGTGGTACTGGGACATGCGCACGCTATGGACGAAGAAAGATCTGGAACACAGTCTTAATTTTGTCCACGTGACCTTAAGAAAAGTTAACTTTTCTGAACACTTGTTTCTTAATCTGTAAGGTGAAGTTATTTTATGCTTAATTTGGTTTGATTTTATCTTGCATAAGTTATATATTTTTTAGTTTTTCGAAGAGTTTATTTATTTTTGAGAATGAGAGAGAGAGAGCACACGCTCCAGCATGAGTGGGGTGGGGATGGGGGGGGTCAAAGGGAGAAGCAGATTCCCCGATAAGCAGGGAGCCCCATGATGCAGGACTCGATCCCAAGATGCTGGCATCATGACCTGAGCCAAAGGCAGATGCTTAACCAACTGACCCACCCAGGTGCCCTGTAAAAGTCAGATTTAAAAAGATCAATATGTAATGTTCTTAGCACATCACTTGCCATGTAAAAGAGTTCCAGTAAATAACTGGTTTCCATTTTCTTTCCCCTGGCCTCAGTTTCTCCAATATGCAACATGAGAAGTGGGCCCAAAATGGAGAGGTGCTCTCCGGTGTGCTCGTCAGTTGCAAAGCCAATGGCAGCACAGGTAACAGCTGAAATAGTGACTGGTGCAAGGTCACGAGAGCTTGAAATTCACCCCTGGAACTGACCTATTACCTAGCAACAATGTGGTTGTGGGCATGACCTACAGAGCCAGAACATCAGAGGAAGGCCAGCACCATCCACAAGCTCACTGTTCCCAGGGGAATTTAAAAGGTTTTTCATAGGTGCAGAAGGTTGTGGGCAATGGTGTGGTGGGGAGGGGTCCTGCACTGGGAGAGAAAGGGAAAATCAGGTAGACATTGTGTACCGATGAACAGGCCCAGCATGATCTCCAAATCCTTCCAGGAGAAGGAACTAAGATCTCACTGCAGCTAAGCACATCCACCACACCTCACAGAGAATTAAGAGCCCATGCTTATTTCATACATCAAAAATGTATTGAGAAACTATTCATAAAGGACAATGGTACTGAGGAAATAGCAATGAGCAAGACAGATAATGCTTATGGATCAGAAGGGGAGATGTCATCGGTAATACTACAACAAAGTAGGGTGAGTTCTGTCCATGGAACTGTGAGAGCAAAACTGAACGCCCGATCGATGACCATCTGCGGCTGCGTTGATTGTGCGGAAAGCAGGGGGAATGGATCCTGTCTGCTCTGGGGGGCGGTTCTCCTATCTGAACCACATACTCTTCTAGCAGCCCCTGTGAAAAGCACAGGAGTGAATCCTCAAAACTAAATGTCTCTAGTCTCTAAGCAGAATGGACAATTGGCTGCCAAAACAGTTTCTTGTTTGTGCTCCTAAAAAAGAAATGCGTGAGGATAACACTGGGAAGAACACTGCGAGGCCCCAAGAACACATGGTAAAGCAATGCAACTATAATTTTAGGTATTAGGAAACTAGAGCAGAAAATTGCAAATCCTATGACCACCAGAGATGATGTGGTTCATTTCTACCTGAGAACGATGGACCGAGACCACAAAACACAAACAGGTTCAGAGCAGCACAAAGTATAAATGTTACTAAAATAGATGTTTAAATATGTTAAAAGGATGGGGCCCTATTAAAAATCATTATTAAACAAAAATTAAGAAGCCAATAAATACAACCTCCACCCCTTAACATCTCAGCCCTTTGCTGGAGTGAGTCACATGAAGTGTCTAATTTTAAATTTAATTATTGTTTTTTTGCAGTCATCCTTTAGCAATGGTACTAATTAATAAACACTAAGATGGCTAAGCAGTAGGGAAGGAGAAGGACATCTGGAGTTAATATAAATACACTACTAACGTATGTGTACCGGGTTATCAGTGAAAAAGACCGTGAATTATTCATCACTATGAACTGTACAGGATAATATGTAAGAATCAGCCCTTTTTCTGGAAAAACAAAAACGTAAACGAGTAAGCAAAAGACGAAGTACAGAGCTGATTAGCTTGAGGGATACGAAGTGTCACAGTTCAACTTTTGTTGGTAAGCTCTGAGTATAAATCAGGCCCCAGGGTATGGGCTACCTTCCTCCCCCACTTTGCTAGAATATATATATCGCAATATCGCACCACCTGCCAAACACTAGCTCTGGCTGGATGAGATCACAGGGAAGGGCACCTATAATACATCTAAGAGGAGGAGAAAGCAGATCCCCTCCCAGGGGAACCTTGGGCCCCACATGCCTGTCTTGGTCAGGCCACGGGGTGTGGCTGCAGTATCTAGAACTGAGAAAACGCTACCAAACTTGCCCAGCCGTGGGCTTCCTATATCCTGTTCAGTTATGCCTACTTTCATTTCCAAGAAGCTGTGCGTGCTGCGGACTTCTCAGAGAGCCGGTCCTGCACATTTAACTACAAGCCATTCTTGGAAGATTCTGGATGGTAAACCACCTTTTCCCAACTCCTGCTCCCTGAAGGAGGAAGGAATCAAGTGACAAGAATTTTTATATGGGGACCATGAGAGCAGGAACGAACCAGTTTGTGAAAAATCATTAGTTAAGAGAGATAAAAATGAGTCTATAATGTAAGGGTTGGAGAAAATATTGTCAAAAGCTAGCAATATGACTCTCTGAGTGTAGTCTGAAGTCGTGGCTTTATCTTCAGCATGAAGCATATTAAGATAGCATTGATCTAGTACATTTTGTTCTAAATTTGCCACAAAGTAGGGAACAGGCTCAAAAACACAAGAAAAAAAATAGCTATGTGTGTTTATCACACTGTTCTGGCAATGTCAGGAACTTTTTATCCATACTATTTATCTTTTTCATCAGGCGTCTAAAAGAACAATCTTCCTGACTAAGGATTAGATCAGCATTTTATACAGATGTGGGTCATATTAATAACTGTTGTTTAACTGAAAATTACTACATTGTCACTTGCACACGTCTGGCTTTTGTAGACAAGTGCTTCCTTTAGGAAAGGCTCTCAGATGAAGACAAAAATATAGAGACTCAAGAGGAGAAAAACCATTTGCTTAGAACTTTCTCAATGTCCACAGAAGAATGTCATACACATACCGACTTTTCCACCCCAAACTGAAAAGCTCAGACACGAACATCCCAGGATGCTAACGCTGGTTTCCCGGCTGCTATTTCTCCCTAGGCTGGCCTGAACTTGCAGCCTCATCTCGGTCACCCCGGCAGCGCAGCCGGCCCGGTTTCCCGAAAGCCTTTCTTTGCTTAGCGGCCGAGAGCTGCTTTATTTCCCACTGTTTTCCCTGCCCTTTGCCGTGCACCTGCCGCCCTGCGAGCCTCCATTTCGCAGAACTCCTCGGCAGCCCTGCAACATCTCCGCCTGGAACCTGTCTTCCCGGGGAGGCGATGAAAGTTCTCTTGCCCTCTGGCGAAGGCTCCGCCTGGAAGCAATCGCGCCGCGACTCCCCGGCGGCCTGCAGCCCCGGCCTCCTCCGCAGCGTCTTCGAGCCCCGGGCCGTGCTCCCCGTCTCCCCTCCCCCCAGCCCTTCCTAAAATAGTCGAGAGCGGAGGAAGGGAGGCTCCTAGAATTTGTCCGCCGCCCAGCATCTCGCATCTGAGAGTAGCAACAGTACCGACCATCGCAAGAGGGTGGCTGCCTTTCGCTTCTGCATCACGGGAGCCAGGAGAAGTGCCACAAGCGGAAATGACAATCCGAGAGGGGGATATTAATAGGGAGATCTACGTACGAGATGCGGGGAGCACGCTCCCCACCTCCTTATCTCCTCATCCCTGAGTACCAGACACGTACACACGCCGCCGCCGCCACCACCGCCCTCTCCCCCCGTGAAGCACGCACAACCCCAGCACGCAAGTACAAACTTGCTTACGATCAGTCTGCAATTTGTTCGGCTTGCACCCACATTCCTATTCTGCTCTTTCTCCTTCCTTCCTTCCTTCC
>LNAC01000287.1:376826-417440 GCA_002007465.1 Ailurus styani | reverse complement strand
CCCCGGCCCCGCGCCCCGCGCCCCGCGCCCGGAGCCCCGCGCCGGGTTCCAGGATGAGCCGGTCGCTGGAAGAGCCGGGGGCGGGGGCCCGGAGGCTGACTCGGACGCTTCCCCTACCTCCTGCAGATGCACGGCCTCCGGCGCTTCTCCACAGCTGCAAACCCGGGCCGTGACCCACCCTCTCGCCGACCCTTTCTGTGGGGTCCACCTCCGAGGGGAGAGGAGGAGAAAGAATGGGCCAGAACGCCGGGGAGAGATGCGCCGCACCGGCCGCTAACTTTTGCCTGGGGTTCCCACTGCCCGGTTGACCTTTCGAGGCAGAACCTATCTTGAAAGGCTGGGGAGGTTCCCCGATGGTCCCAGGAAGGAAGTGATGCAGTTCACTGAGGACATTCAGCCCGCTCCTTTCAGATCAACTTTCAAAAAGAGCCTAACAGCTGACCTTTTGGCTGTCGGGTCAGTAGCAAACAATTTTAGGGAGACTGGTCAGTCTATAGGCTTTGTTGTTGTTTATAAAGCTTAGATTTCCTGAGAAGGCACTGGACATCTTAGTTCTGTTTATTCTTGGTTATTCATTAAGATGATGCTTTAGAATCACCTTTGGTTTCTTTAGACACCCAGCACGAGTGTTGCACATTGCGGAGCCATTTGTCTTTTATCACAAGTCCTTCTGGTTGTGTAGAGGAGATCCTGGTGTTGCCTGGTAGCATTCAGGAGAGTTTATTTTGTTGTGGTTTTATGGTCTCCAAGCAAAGTCAAACACAGTCTCCCTTCACCAACAAAGAAGCCCAAGTCCAACAGGGTTATGGCAACCAAAATAATGAAAGCTATGCTGCAAGGATCTTAAAAATAATAATTACCCCTCGAGTTTTTAATCTGACAAAACATTTTTCTATTCTCTAAATTTGCTAAATGGAGGGGCCGTCTTTGCTTCCTGCCTTTCCCTCACTCGCCGCCAACGTTCCATGATTTAACTGTGCATCTTCTTCAAGTTCTTTTTTCTTCCAGATCTCATCAAAACAGCAATATCTGAAAGGAATCTGGTAAACCAATCTGATGTGCTCTTTTTATAGTATAGTAACTATACTGAAGTTGGCAAATAAAGGGAAAACGGTCTCTCCACTTTGCAACAGGCTAATTGGGTTAGGATACCAGTTCCTAAGAGCAGAAAAATATAAACACAGGACCATCACAGGCTGAGAGACAGCTGCTGGGGTAACAGTTTTCACTTTCCTCCTCCACCAAGCTCAAGGTCAATCCATCTTACCTGTCTTCTCTTCGTACTCTTTCAGTTTACATAGAGATCCATTCTCATCCAGCATGGCAGCTTTCTCCATTAATAGGAGGTGCTAACGAACAGCAAAAATTCACAGACTGGTTTCAGTTCAGCTTTACCTCAATGCCTGCATCCTTGTACTCTAAGTATTTGTAAAGTTAGAGGTCTAGTGCCCATACAAAATCAGCAAATAACCATTTTTATTCCTATAGTTCTCTTTTATATAATTGTATTAATACTAAGGCAAAAACTTGCCATAATTAGAATATGTTATTTATCAAAAGGATCAGCCTTAGGGTCTTAGAAGAGGTGTATCTTTATGGCAAGAGAACATGTGCAACTCAAAACTGGATTTACTTTCCCACCTCCCTGCTTTAGACTTTAGTTTCTTCAAAACACATTTCTATGCACAGAGCAGGAAAACTTTACACAAAAATCTCTCTTATTTCTTAAAGTTCAAGAGACTTCTAACAAATCAAGGTCTTGATGCAGTCAGTACTGGACTGGTTGTATTTTAAGAGATTGGCAACCCCTTACTAGGTAATTTCTGCTGGTGGAGTCTGCTAACAAGGGATGAAGGACAAACCAGGGAGAAAAGGCTCACTTCTGCTGGAAAGGAAGCCTCAGAAAGATTTGGGGTTCAAAGTACTAAGCTCACCCAAATCCTTCGAAAGACCTCTTTCCCACTTCACAGGCCCACTTTTTATAGTAACAACCCTCACTTTCACATAAGAGACCTAGCAAGGCTTTGGATTCATCTTGCATTATAAAGTAGCAGGCTGTAGCAACATATCTTGGGTCTGATTTTTGGTTTTATCAACAATATGACTGCAAGCATAAGGGTCTTAGGAGCTTTCTGGGTCTTTGGCCATGCCTTGACCCAAGATTGTGAGGCTCTTGGTCTTGTCATGTTCTTTCTTATGGTCTCTATTTTAGTCTGAAGGAGCTGACATGCCCCAAAGTTCTCTAGCTCTCTTCTCTATTTTACAGCAATAGCCAATGTGGGTTCCTGAATTCTTGACTTCAGTAGTCCCTTAATTTTAGGCAGCCATAGGTGTTACTTTAAGTAACTGGTAGCCACTGCATGCGCTGTCTCCTTAGAATTCTATTTTACGTTGGAATGAGATCATCACTGTATACAAACCCAATCAGAACAACCAACCAATACAAGATCCCCCTCTTTGTAGGTCTGGAATAGTCTCGGCATGAAATATTGTGCCCATCAGGATTCACTAATGAAAAAGCAAAGCAGCGTAAGGATTTGATACAGGGATTTAGGGGCTCAAAAGTTATTGGTAAAACTAGAGAAGTGACCATTAGTGTGGCTGCCTTTAACTTTCAGGTAACCCCATTTGAGGTGCAATTTCAGAACTCAGCAACTAGCTGCTGCCACCTAAAGGTCAAGATGCGGCAGCAAATGGCCAGCAGTACCACAATGCCCCTGTTCTGAGGCTCTCCCTGGTGGTGGAGCTTGGCATTCCATCAGCCACTGTAGAACTAATGCCCTTGAGGTTGGAGAGGGAATTGTTCCGTTTCCCCTTTGCTTTCAGATCTCTTGGGAGAGCATTGGCCCAATGCAAATTTCATCCAAAACCCGGAGGAAAGGGAGCCTGAGAAATGTAATTCCCAAATTTCCAGTCCCTGAACATAGAATGGATTGTGAATGAAGGTTATTTGCCAACAAAACAGTATTCATTACAAGCACAGAATTAGGGTAAACAGGATCTTGCCGATATTTATTTAAATCAAACTCAGAAATTGCAGTTTAAGACATTGAACTTTTAAATCTATTTCAACTCATATTTAATATTGTTCTGGAATTCTAAAAGTTAGGATATTAAGACTATTTTTAAAAAAGATTTTATTTATTTATTTGACAGAGAGAGACACACAGAGAGAGAGGGAACACAAGCAGGGGGAGTGGGAGAGGGATAAGCAGTCTTCCTACCAAGCAGGGAGCCCGATGTGGGGCTTAATTCCAGGACCCTGGGATCACGACCTGAGCCAAAGGCAGATGCTTAATGACTGAGCCACCCAGGCACCTGAGGATATTAAGACTATTTTTATTTTATTTTATTTTATTTTATTTTTTATTTTTTTTTTTAAAGATTTTATTTATTTATTTGACACAGAGAGAGAGATTACAAGTCGGCAGAGAGGCAGGCAGAGAGAGAGGAGAGAGGAGGAAGCAGGCTCCCTGCTGAGCAGAGAGCCCGATGCGGGCCTCGATCCCAGGACCCTGGGATCATGACCTGAGCCGAAGGCAGCGGCTTTAACCCACTGAGCCACCCAGGCGCCCAAGACTATTTTTAAAAAACAAAACATTTAGCGTACTGATACTTCTTAAGATAAGTCATTCATTCTCCCGTGTGATTTTGTCACTTTCTTCCCATGGTTCCTTCAGAAGCTGTTCTTTGTAGATTGTTGTGGTCACTCCCTACTTCAGCTGTCCACTGCCACGATCATAGTCTTGACCTTGTCATTATCAGTAATGACAACTATCCCATAATGATAATCTCAGTTGTTAACACCCCGCTCTCTAACCACTTCCTTTTTTGGTTCCAGCCCACACCCTCTAGTGCTCCACTTCCAATAGTCCTTCAACTGAGCAGGACCTCATTCCTATCCATTGTTAGGGCTACCGCTAGCCCCTATGATGCCTTAGAATGAGTCTTCAATACACTTCACTTCAACCTTTGGAAACTCCTATAATAGACCATGTTTGGATAAAACAAGACATTTGAGTGCCATCTTCCAGAAAATTATTATAATAAATATACAAATTAGAAATTTCAGAAATGAATGGAGTCACTTAAATCGGGTATTTAAGGTGAATATAGTGTACAACCTACATTAACCATATATGGCAACTCTGAGACTATTGATCCTACCATTTTTTTTCTTTCCCATTGTCCCTTTTATGTTTATTCCCCTTAAACTGGTTTAAATTCCATGTTTAATCATTCTATTCACTCTGTTGCATTTATCCTCAACTACTTTTCCTCTCACTTTGTCCTACTCGCTTTGGCTAAACCGCATACCCTGTTAAATTCAACTCTGCCTACGTTGTGCCTGTGCTCACACAGCTGAACGTGGCTGGAGAAAAACCCCGTCACCCTAGCTGCACTTCGCACTCACAGCCCCTCAGTCAAGCGCCCTGGCATACTTTCTTTCTCTAGTCAACACACCCTTCCACTTCCCTAAGCAGATCCCATGCTTTTTCTTTTTTCTTCAGACTTCTAACATCTTTCCCCGCATCTAAATTTTCAGCTGCTGATTTTTCTTCCTATTTTCCTTGAACATTTTAAGTGATCAAAAGAGAATTTTGAGAATCTCCCACCACCATCTGCACTATCTGCATCAGTGCTATATATAATATGCAGACTTGTCTTTTATTGCCACTGATGAACTCCTCAAGCTCCCAGCGAAGACTAGCTCCTCCACTTATGTATTCAACCCATCCTTCCTGCCAATGATATTTTCTCTCTTCTCAGAACCATTCATTTCTTTTCTCTTACTAGTTTATTCTCATAAGCATGTAAACATGCTGTTATTTATCTCATATTAAAAAACAAACTGTGATCATGACCTGAATTCCAAATAGCACCCCTTATTTTTCAAGCCAATTCTGACAGAGTTGTCTATAATCACTGTTGGCATTTCTCTCATCTCCCTTGCTCTCGAACTTACAGACAGCACCCACTTATCTAGTTACCACTGACTCCTTCTTTGCTAAATTAAATGCTCTTGTCTCTGTCCCTATCTTGACCTATCAGACCCATTTGACTTATTTCCTCTCCCCTCTTTATTTTTTTTTTTTAAAGATTTTATTTATTTATTTGGCACAGAGAGAGAGAGAGAGATCAGATCACAAGTAGGCAGACAGGCAGGCAGAGAGAGAGGAGGAAGCAGGCTCCCTGCCGAGCAGAGAGCCCGATGTGGGCCTCGATCCCAGGACCCTGAGATCATGACCTGAGCCGAAGGCAGAGGCTTTAAACCGCTGAGCCACCCAGGCGCCCATCTCTCCCCTCTTTNCCATTAACCATATATGGCAACTCTGAGACTATTGATCCTACCATTTTTTTTCATTCCCATTGTCCCTTTTATGTTTATTCCCCTTAAACTGGTTTAAATTCCATGTTTAATCATTCTATTCACTCTGTTGCATTTATCCTCAACTACTTTTCCTCTCACTTTGTCCTACTCGCTTTGGCTAAACCGCATACCCTGTTAAATTCAACTCTGCCTACGTTGTGCCTGTGCTCACACAGCTGAACGTGGCTGGAGAAAAACCCCGTCACCCTAGCTGCACTTCGCACTCACAGCCCCTCAGTCAAGCGCCCTGGCATACTTTCTTTCTCTAGTCAACACACCCTTCCACTTCCCTAAGCAGATCCCATGCTTTTTCTTTTTTCTTCAGACTTCTAACATCTTTCCCCGCATCTAAATTTTCAGCTGCTGATTTTTCTTCCTATTTTCCTTGAACATTTTAAGTGATCAAAAGAGAATTTTGAGAATCTCCCACCACCATCTGCACTATCTGCATCAGTGCTATATATAATATGCAGACTTGTCTTTTATTGCCACTGATGAACTCCTCAAGCTCCCAGCGAAGACTAGCTCCTCCACTTATGTATTCAACCCATCCTTCCTGCCAATGATATTTTCTCTCTTCTCAGAACCATTCATTTCTTTTCTCTTACTAGTTTATTCTCATAAGCATGTAAACATGCTGTTATTTATCTCATATTAAAAAACAAACTGTGATCATGACCTGAATTCCAAATAGCACCCCTTATTTTTCAAGCCAATTCTGACAGAGTTGTCTATAATCACTGTTGGCATTTCTCTCATCTCCCTTGCTCTCGAACTTACAGACAGCACCCACTTATCTAGTTACCACTGACTCCTTCTTTGCTAAATTAAATGCTCTTGTCTCTGTCCCTATCTTGACCTATCAGACCCATTTGACTTATTTCCTCTCCCCTCTTTATTTTTTTTTTTTAAAGATTTTATTTATTTATTTGGCACAGAGAGAGAGAGAGAGATCAGATCACAAGTAGGCAGACAGGCAGGCAGAGAGAGAGGAGGAAGCAGGCTCCCTGCCGAGCAGAGAGCCCGATGTGGGCCTCGATCCCAGGACCCTGAGATCATGACCTGAGCCGAAGGCAGAGGCTTTAAACCGCTGAGCCACCCAGGCGCCCATCTCTCCCCTCTTTAAATGTTTTTCCTCACTTACTTTCTGAACCTACCACACATTGTCCTCATTGTATTGCTTCTTCTGGTCACTTCTTCATCTCCTTTGCTACTTCCGTCTCATCTCCTTCATGTCTAGACTCTGAAGGACCAAGAGCTCCATCTTTGGATCCTGTCTTCCAGATACACTAATTCCTAAGGGATCTTATGCAATTTCATATGAAACTCATATTTCATTTTTAAATATCGTGCATGTGCTATGAATTCCTAAATGTAAGTCTCTCGCCCAGACCTCAGTCCCAAACTCCAGACGTGAATGTCCAATCCTCTACTTGGGATTTCCATTGGCAAGTTTAAAAGGTATCCCAAGTGAAATATATCCAAAACTAAATTTGTAATCTTCTCTTCCAGACCTGCTCCTGTTCCTTCTCGGTTGGAGAAGCTAAAGCTTTGGCGTCGCACTTAACGATTCTTTTTTTCATTTCTCACCTTTGGTCAATCAGCAAATCATGTTGATTATATCTTTAAAAATATATCTATAGGACATACTTGTTCTTAGGAAACAAACTCTGAAATATTTACTAGTAGTAAAATATGGTATACCCAACATATTCTCAAGTGATTCAGAAAAAAGTGTGATGAATGAGAATTTTTAGAGGAAGTAAATGGGGCAAAATGTAAAGAATTGATGTATCTGGTCGAACGTTATATGGGAGTTCTATGTAATAGTCTTAAAACTTTCCCTTTGGTTACTAAAAACATATCTAAAATCCATTACTCATTAGTTCTACTGCTGTCACCATGGATCAGCATCTCTTGACTTCAGGCTATTCTTAATATAATGACCTGATAAATCTTATGACAGAATAAATCAGATGCTGTCATCCTTTGCTCAAAATCTTTCAGTAGTATTCCATCTTACTTAGAGTGAAGACTCAAGTCCTTCTATGATCTTCAAGGGCCTACATGATTTGTCCCTACCTCCTCATTGGTTGCCTGGTCTCAACTACAAGTCTTCCCTCGGTCACTGTACTGCAGGCCACATTTATTCCTCGTTGTCCCTGAAGGTTACCAGGCAAAGCACCTGCCTCAAGGCCTCTCCATATAATACCCCTTCTGCCAAGAAACACAACTCTGAAAATTATTCAGAGGGCTTATTCCCTAACCCCTTTCAGGTCTTTTATTAAATGTCACCTTCTTCTAAGTCTTTCTTGGATGCCCTATGTAAAATTTTAAAATAACCTCCACTCTAGCTTGAACTTTCTATCCTTCTCCATTTTTTCTCTCTCATTTGGCACCAACAATGGTGCCATTGTATATGTTTTCCTTACTTGTCTAGTTTATTGTCTGTCTACCTTTAGAATGTAAGCTCCATGAGGACAGATAGTTTTGTTTCTTAACTCTTATACTCTTAACATTTAAAACAGACACATAGGGGTGCCTGGGTGGCTCAGTGTTAAGCCTCTGCCTTCAGCTCGGGTCATGTTCTCAGGGTCCTGGGATCGAGCCCCGCATTGGGCTCCCTGCTCAGCGAAGAGTTGGCTTCTCCCTCTTCCTCTGCCTCTCCCTCCTGCTCATACTCTCTCTCACACTCTGCTCTCTCTCTCTCTCTCAAATAAATAATGCTCTCTCTCTCAAATAAATAAAGTCTTTTAAAAAAAAATAAATAAAACAGACACATAGGGGCTCCTGGGTGGCTCAGTGAAGCGTCCAACTCTTGACTTTGGCTCAGGTCATGGTCTCAGGGTCATGGTCTCAGGGTCCCGACATCAAGTCCCGCGTCAGGCTCCCCGCCTCAGTGGGGAGTCTTCTGCAGATTCTCCCTCTTCCTCTGCCCCTCCCCCTGCTCCCCCCCTCCCTCTAACATAATAAGTAAATTTTAAAGGTCTTTAAAAAATAAATAAAACAGACACAAAAAGTACTAAATAAATATTTGTTGAATAGGTAAGTGAATAATGTACCAGTCTTACTATACCTTATGGATTGCTACATACCATCAAGTATACCTGTTACATTATAATCAAAGCCAGTGGAAATTGGTTACCCAAGTCTCCAGGACATCTGGATTCTCAGTGGGTCACCCACACAGGATATTCCCATGTTTCATGATATGAAGTGGTAGAAAACAATCTTTTTTTTTTCTCCCCTTTTCAGGTCTTAATTCTACCTCTTCTTCCTGGTTTACAATTTTATAACTACACTAAGACACTTCTGTCACTGTACTTCTGCTGGTTAGTTACATATCTTTTTTTTTTTTGCCTGAAATAGCGTCTGATCTCTGAAATCTCCTAATAAATTCACTTCTGAGATTTTGTGCTTTTTTTATAGTTCCTTTGGGTTTGTGTCACCGTCTAGGCATAGTGGAGTCTTTTCTTTGTTCTTCATCATATATTAATATCTACCCTTTCTCTGTCCTTATTTCTCTCTTTTTCAAAGGACGTTAACATTTTCTGGATACTTTAAAAATGAATTTCTTTGGCCACCACCATTCTGCCTCACTTGTGTATAATAATTTTGCTAAATACTATTTTGAACTGAGCTTTTGTTTACAAGATAACTGTGCCAGTAATGACATCAGATTGTAGAGGAATTTGCAATGGGAAAAGATCATGTGGATTGAAGAACTTGTTAATTGGATTCCTACAAAGAGTGTTCCAGAGTGGCTGGATGAACTCACTGGTACACACAATTTTATTGGCCACTTGGAAATATTTCAAGGAGCCCTTGAGAAAGGAAAAGAGATCCTTACTTAGGTATTTCTTCCTCCTGGTTTATTTCACTACCCATACCTATTTCCAGCTGGAAAATTTGTGGTAAATCATCAGAATCAAGTTTCTGTGTGAACATGTGTTTGTTAAGACTCAGTATGATGCAAGCTGCAGAAAAGCCAGCCGAAATTGGCAAAAACAATATAGAAGATTTATTAGCTCACAAAAGTATGAAAGGACAGATTTCAGGATTCATCGAAAGTTTCAGTCAAGGATTTGGTTCCCATCTTCTACTCACTGTTATGCTGCCCACATGTTAGCTTCATTCTATTCTAGCGAATAATAGGCTATATAGTTCACGGTTTATCCATTGGGGAAGAAAGTACTTGTGTCTAAAAGTTCCAGGCAAAATTTGTAATATTTTTTCCAGTTGAATCAGCTTAGGTTATGTGCCTAATACCCTTCTTCCAACCAAGCCAAAAGGAATAAAGTGTTCTTACTGGCTTTTGCTAATCAGGACCCATCCTTGGCATTACACTTGAAACAATATTTTCCCAAAGCAAGTAAGTCCATAGGAACAAGTTACAGATGTCTGTATTTGTCAGAGTCTCAAAAGAATCAGAAACCGTACACACTAAATTAGGATATTTTGAGGTGAGATGTTTTTGTTTTTGTTTTTGTTTTATTTAAAGGGCCAAATTACACAGTTGTGAATGGGGTATAGTAGGATCATAAGGCAGAGCAGGGGAACTTGGAGAAAGCAACAGCAGAGCCGTTTCTAATCCCAGGCCCAAAGGGAAAGGGGGAGGAAGAGATTACTAGAACCTAGAAGAGGAGTCCTATGGAGGATAGCATGTTAAAAGGAGCAGTGACCCATTAGGAACACACGTAATTTCAGAGGAGGTTGGGAGGGAGCTACTGGAAGCAATAATCATACATTCTTGTTTTCTCCTGTTTTCATTGCAGCTCCTCATTGTTCAAACCGAACCAGAAACCTGAAGATGCTACAGCCCTGTTGATATGGTCCACACTGGTCAGCGTTCCAGGGCAGAGGGCAGAGAAGAGAGATGTGAAGACAAATGGTATGTACAAATGGCGTAGTATCGGAATCAAAATTTGGGTGCTGTGAGGAAGGTGGGAGGGGGTAATGAATCCTGAGAAGACAGTCAGTCGATGTGTCCTCCAGACCAGAAGTATTTTACTCATGAGTCTTACTAAGGATTCTTAAGATACTTAGGGCAGCCCCTTGTATTCCAAAAAGCAGACAAAACTTCCTAAAAATACTTACAATATCACATTATATGTATATGAGTATTTTCTTACCCCAAGACTAGAAGCAAGAACTAACTATTTATCTTAATTAACCATATTTATTGTCATCACCTATATTAACAGCTACAGAGAGGGTATTAGCTAATTGGTGGGACAAACTGCTTGACTTCTAGGATATTTCCTAGACAAAAATATTTTTCACATGAAAAATTATCTTGTGGATGACAGAGACCTCTTATTCTCTATTCCTAGTTTCTTGAGCATAAAATAAGAGAAAATGAAATTACTATTAGCACAAGATATTTAGATTAACTAGAAGAATTTTTTTAAGATTTTATCTATCTATCTATCTATCTATCTATCTATCTAAGATAGAGATAGTGAGAAAGAACACCAGCAGGGAAGAGAGGGAGAAGCAGGCTCCCCACTGAGCAGGGAGCCAGACTCAGGACCTGATCTCAGGACCCCGGAATCATGACCTCAGCCGAAGGCAGGTGCTTCGCTGACTGAGCCACCCAGATGCCCCTCGAATTTCTTGATACTAGGATATGTTAAACTCCAAAGTATTTTCCCTGCTGAATGTTTCTGAGCCCAGTTTTGGGATTCCTCTATGTTCTAAGATAAATATGGAAACCAACAGATCCTTAAGTGGATATAAAAAATGGATTTTGCCTCTTCAACCACAGAGCTGCAATGTGTCCTAGAATAACTAGCAGTGCAACAGCTGTCATGGTGACAGATCCTGCGAACTAGGTTTCCATCTTCATCGAGAGCTAGCTTAGAGTGGTTCAGATCACCTCGGCCTTGCACTGGACATCCAGGTCCCAGAGTCCTCTCTAGCCTTCATGTCATGACAGGGACAGAAGCATGGAATAATAGGCTAGATCAGAAAAGCCAGGACTCAAAATCCAGGCAGACATTCATTCATTTATTTATTCATTCAGTGTTTACTGCGCACCTACTATGTACATGCCACACAATATTCTTTGCGTTGATTAGAACAGTGAAAAAAACAGAAAACATTCTTGCACTCATGAAGTTTATCTTCCAGAAAGAAAAGCAGACAATAAATAATACACATGCAAATACATACTATAGTGGTTAGTGAAAGCTGGTAAGGAGAAAAAAAAATAAAGCAGAGAAAAGACAAAAGATATGTCCAGTAAATGGTGAAATATTAGATCATGTGGCCAGAGAAGACAACACTGAGACTGTAACTTTTGCGAAAAATACTGAAGGGAATAAATGAGGAAGCAATAGAGATATCTGGAAAAAGTACTGTGGGGAGAGCAAAGAGCAAATGCAAAGGCCCTGAGGTTGAAAACTTCCTATTCTATTTGAGAAATGGGAAGGAAGCTGGAAGCTGGAGGGGCAAGAGCTTAGTGAGTGATGGGTTAGCCATCATGAGATGAGGTCAGAAAAACAGTAGTTAGTAGTGGAAGACAGATCCTATAGTCTTGGTAGGTCATTGCAGGGACTTTGCTCTTAATCTGGGTGACATGGGAATCCGCTAGAGAATCCTGAGCACAAGAATGGTATGACATAACTGGAATTTTAAGAAAACTCTGACTAATATGTTGATAGTAGCCTCAATCATCAAAGGCAGAAGCAGGAAAAGCAGGAAGCCATTGCAATAACACTGATGGCAAATGATTGTGAGTGGATTAGACTATGGTGGTGATGGCACAGGTCCTGAGAAGTAATTAGACTCTAAATATATTTGGAAGTGAGAGATTGTAGGATTTATTGACAGACTGAATATGACACAGGAGAGAGAGGAAAATCATTAGGACATGAAGACCGACTGAGTGTTTCCCCATGATTCCATGAAAACAACATTTGAACTTCAGCAGGTCTAAAAGTGGAACTGGGTCATTCTCATGGGGCAAGTAACAAGTGAAATTCTGGACCAATCAGGATGGATATAATAACATTTCTAAACTCAGGATAAGATCCAGAGTCAATCAAGGTGATGCAAGATGACTGAGAAACAATGACTGGCAGATCTGGAATAGATGACCAGCACGGATCTAGGCCGACTGGCGTCAGGGATACCTAGGAGCAAGTATCACGAAAATATTGACTCTGGTGGGGTTTGGCGTGGGGCAGTGATTTGATCATTGTGGAAGATGGCGGCAACTTACTGGTTCAGAGAGGGATCTAGTTACAGAGAATCGAGGTACTAACACATCACTAAGATAACCAGACTGAAGCTGGAGAGACAGAATAAATTCTCTTAAACTAGAGCTGATCTCAGAGATGGAAGCTGGATGAAACCCAAGTGAGGAGGAGAGCACTTTACGTGGCTGGAATCCAGGTAAGACCCTGAAATGATGTACCTAGAGGCTTTTCTCTTTCACAGACTCAAATGCTAACCAGACCTAAAGGTCAATAATAAAATATAGAAGGTATTTTTTTCTTTCTGTGTCTTCCACAGCCTCTGTTGCTTACGTGACTTTCCCAGGGACTTTGCAATGATGCATTCAGTCTGGTCACTATCCTGGGACTTCTTCAGACAAGGCTCCTGCTACTTCTGATGGTTACTGAGGTCAGAGAAAGGGTGTGCATTCCCAGCAGAGAAGCACAGAATGGGAAAGGCATGGAAACCGGACTTTATTTGGGATGTGTAGAAATGGTGAGGAGTCCTGGTTTTTTTGGAAACGTGAGAATGACAAAAGACAAATCCAGGAAGGTTGCCCTTAAAGACCGGGGTGAGACATCCCTCCGGGGGGATGGGGAGGTCATTAACAATTTGTAAGGAGGAGAGTAACAGCAAATGTTGCATTTTAAAAAGTTTTTTCCACCTCCACTGTGAGGGCTAAAGCTGCCATAACGAAACAGCACAGACTGGGTGCCTTACATGATGGATGCGTATTTTCTCAAAATTGTGGAGGCTGGGAGTTTAAGATCAAGATTGGTTTCTATTGACGCCTCTCTCCTCAGCTTGCACACTGCTACCATCTCACGGCATCCTCACGTGCACGCTCATCTCTGGTGTGCATCTCCGCCTCCTCTTCTTCTTCTTCTTATTTTTTTGTTTGTAAGATTTTGTTATTTGAGAGAGAGAAAGAGAGAGCATGACTGGGAGAGGAGGGGCAGAGGGAGAGGGAAAAGCAGACACCCCGTTGAGTGAGGAGCCCCCACCCATGGGGCTCCATCCCAGGACCTTGAGATCATGATCTGAGCCAAAGGCAGACCTTTAACCCACTGAGCCACCCAAGTGCCCCTCCTCCTCTTCTTATAAGGACACTGATCATATTGGATTAGGGACCCACCCCCATATGACCTCATTTAACCTCAATCTGCTCTTCAAACGTCTGATTTCCAAAATATGGTCACATGAGCTAGGGCTTCACCATAGGAATTTTGAGTAGACACGAGTCGGTCCACGGCAGAAGGGTATGAAATCAAAAGCAAGAATATCATTGTAAGTGTCTAGGTAGGAGGAAATCGACATCTGCACTAAGATGATCTTAGGGGCGAGGAAAAGAAGATGGACAAGAAAGACATTTCATAGGTAAAAGCGACAATGACTAAGCAATTGATTGAATGCAGAGACTGAGAGAGAGGAATCAATAAATCACAAGGATCGAGCCTGAGTGACAAGGAGAATAACATTGTCCTTAAACAAAAATAGGGCCTTTTTCTATGTGTACTTATTTCTTTCACTTTGTCCTTCCTTCATTTTGTCCAGACACCGACTCCACTCCTGTTTCTCTGCTTCCCGTCTCCTCCAATTTGCCACTGCAGCAGAAAGTCTGACATTCTTCACTAAGTTAATCTTCTGTAAGACAATTCCAGGAAACAAATCTTTCATGTCACTTCCACTGTGCCCTTTTCTGTCCCTCTTCCTATATTTTCAGGCATTGCAGTGGTTGGCTTTGATGGCTTTTATCTGTTTGCTTATTTGTCCGTTTTCCTTGGTTAATGTGCTCCTCTCTCTCGTGTCTTTTCACATAGGGTCTCAATTACTGCCCTTGAAAATCATTATGTCCAAGTCACTACTTGATAACAACTTGCATGTAAAGAGATCATTTTAAAGACCACTTATTTCGAAGGAGGGAAACATAACAGAAATAAAAAAGCTCTACTTTATAAATTGCAGCTTTTGGAACGCATTTCCCCAAAATGATGTTAAAATATAAATAGATTGGGGCACTTGGGTGGCTCAGTCAGTTAAGTGTCCGACTCTTAATTTCAGCTCAGGTCATGATCTCAGGGTCTTGGGATCGAGCCCCGTATGGGCCCGGCGCTCAGCACAGAGCCTGCTTGAGATTCTTTCTCCTTCTCCCTTTGCCCTTCCCCTAGCTCATGGACTCTCTTTTTCAAATAAGTAAGTAAGTAAGTAAGTAAGTAAGTAAGTAAATAAATTTTTTAAAAAAGAGCAGATGACATATTCTGTTGACTTTGCTAGTCAAAGTCGATGAAATGAGACAATCTATAGGTAGTTTTAGGGAAAAAACATCATGCTAATAGAGTTAAAGATAAGATCCAGACCCCCAAAGAAATAAAACAACAAAAAATTTAAAACTATTGGTTATCAGTAAAAATATTTACTTATTATATTCTGAAAATCCTGATCACAGTAGACATACAAAAATACTTATTTGCTTACCTACTGTTTGTCTAAAGATAAAAATTAATAAGTAAGTCCTAACTTCATGTCTAACACAATCTAACCACTTGGATCTTTATTTGAAAGGGATTTACAGTTAGAAATTAATATTGATAATACATTTTACAATTAATTTTAACTTCTCTTTTATTATTATACCAACATATATGCCAACCTACTAACACGTAGTAAATTAAAAATGATATCTTGGAAATGAATACTGTTAGCCTAACTTGAAAATTTGCAAGTGTCAGACATCAGTAAAGAGTAAGCCAAAGGATTACGATGAAATGCATTCTGTTGTTCCAACTGCATGTGATTTATTCAGGATATTCGATTCATTGAACATATAGGTAACCACCCAAATCCCCTTGCAATCTGAAGATACCTCTATTTCCTGCTTGATGTCCTCTGTTTCTTAAAGCAAAATGAAAAGAAAACTCAAATCCTCAGAAGTATTACTTCTTGTTATTCTTCCTCCCCAAAGATATCAAACTGGAATACTTATAGCTATGTTTCATTTGTATTTACCTTCATATCTTTAAATAATTCGTTTCCTGATTTCAGTATCTTGAGCATTGTCTATAGACTTGGCGCCATGGAAGATGAGCATTGAACTCTATTCTAGTTCTCCTGTCCACCTTTTTTACACTCACATACACCTCCTGTCTTCATGTTGCTAATGGAGTACAATCCTAACTCCAGTTTGGTAAATACCCAGTACTTACGTTATTATGACCAGGGGAATAGAATGTACATAGATTACGCTGTGACTGCTCATTATTCCCCATACAATTCCTTGATTTCTCAGAAATTAGCAGTTTCCTTGTTATTATGTTAGCTTGTTCTTTATGAGAATTTCACAGCCTCAACGTGTAGATTTCCCTGCCCGGTCGTCTAAATCTCCTTTCAATATGGACCAATGAATCTAGTATCCCACAAGCTACTGTAAGTGTGTGGGGTGATATCAATTCAGTAAGATTTTTCTGAAACCTAAAATGTGAGCTAGACTTGTGATCTTCACAAAAGGAACCTGGAGAATGAATGGATTCTTCCCCGGGTAGGTAACCCAAACCCTCATTCCTGAAGGATCTGAGGACTTGGTCTTGTCTTGTCCTGCTGTATACTCAATTTAGGACTACTGGAGGAAGACATATTAAAGAATTCCAGTAAATCCCCTCCTCAATTATAACTCTTCACATCCCGTTGAATAATAGCAACGCAAATGCCCTCTGGAATTGGGACAATCACAACACTCAGAGAAACCCCCTTCTTTGCCCCTTTTTTTACAGAAGTACTCAGCAGTTGTAGTCAACAGGGCCAGTCTTAGTGGGGGGGAGCCCACGGTCTTACATTCATGTATAGCTTCCGTTCCTGCCACCTGATCGCTTTGTAGGTAGATAGATCATTAAGCAAGCATTTGTCAAGGGAAAGAGGTTCACAACCTCCACAGGAAAAGTAGTCTTGTCTATTTGACTACTGAGAACCTTCTCTACCAGCTACGACCTCTGATAGGCATTTGGTAAAAAACAACTACATTCACACTCTCTTGCTTTGCCAAAGAATCCATCTATGTAGCCCTCCCCCAGATATTCCTGTAACCAATATTATAATTTTGTTCTGTGCTAGTCTCACTCCAGCTGACCCACCTGTTCATTTGTCCATAAATCACCTGAGATCGGCAACCCAGGCCATCTCTCCTTTGACACAAAGCAAACAATCATATATACAACTCCAAAGTCTGCAGATAGACTGGGAAGGTTTTCCTTCACTACTGACTGGGCTTTAGTACAGTAGTGTGCTGGCATAGCAGGAATTGATGATCTTTGAACCAGGCCCAAGTTTTTCCTTTAATGAGTCAGAAAATTTCCCATGAAGTCCTAGGTGTGGGATGAGGAAGACAGCAAGGAGCAGGTGGAATGAGAGTCTGAGATACATGCATTTTATTGTGCCCTCCAAACCTGTTGGAGCCAGATGTGTCTCACAGACAACACTTCCATTTTACACTGACGCAATAGCTGTTCACACTCAAGTTTATGGTTTGGTGATCATATAATACCTAGTTCAATGTGTGTAACAGATTACATGGTGTCCTATACTATTGGTTTTTTAGAGCTGTGGTAACAAAATACCCATAAACTAGGTGGCCTAGTAACAACAGAAATTTATTGTCTCAGAGCCCGGAGGCTAGAAGTTCCAAATCGAGGTGTTGGTAGGGCCATGCCCTTTCTGAAAACTCTAAGGAAGAATGTATTCTATGGCTTTTTCTTAGCTCCTGGTGTTGCCAACAATCCTTGGCTTTCCTTGGCTTATAAACACATGACCTAATTTCTATCTTTGTTGTCACATTCTCCCCACGCATCAGTCTTTGTGTCTCTTTTCTTCTTACAAGGACACTAGTCATATTGGGTTAAGGGTCCACCATGCTCCAGTATAACCTCATCTTATCTAATTACACCTGCGATGACTCTATTTCCAAATAAAATCATATTCTGAGGTTTCAGGATGGACACAGATTTGGGGGGACACTATTCAACCCTGTATGTATCTGGCCCCATGGAAGGATGTTCAGTTTCTATCAGAATCCAAAAAACTCTTTTCCCATCAAGAATGGTGGTTGGTAGAAGAAGGCATGGCCTTACCCCCAAACCCTAAAGGTCTTCACTGTTATTCTCTTACTGGGACTTTTCAGAGGCTCCATATAGCATCTCTGTCAACCTGGATACTTCTATTAACTACTGCATCATGAAGCCCACAGGTCAGGGCATCTGTCCTGTCCTGGATTTTCTACAGACTCTCTTTTCCTCTGAGTCCTATTCAAACAAGCAACTTTATAGGTTACAGTAAATGGGCTGGAGTGGCTTGACCAAATGTGATGTGTATTATCTCTAAAATCTAAGGCTCAACTCACATAATACTCCTTGCTTCATGGTTGGCTATGCAATGTACAGCCTTCTCACTGAGGAATGGCTTCTCTCACCCTAGAATGGAGAGTCTGATATGCCTCATATCACTGGACCCACAGAATCTTAACCAGTAAACAGGCTCTGGACCTTATAGTAACATTCATCTCCCATCTCAGGGTAATAAATAGGTATTACTAAGGAATTGAAGGGGCTTGCTACTTCCTATTCACCAGTCCAATTAGAATAACGTCATCAATGTAATGGATCAGTGTGGTATTCTGTATATCTGAATGATTAAGTTTCCCCTGAGCTATATGTTATGATAGCAGAAGAATGGATAAAATCCATTAAAAGTATACTTTGACCTTTGCTGTTTAAATGCAAATTGCTTCTAATTTTCCCTACTGATGAGAATGGGAAGAATTGCCAAGCCAGTAGCTTCATACCAAGGGTTGTTTTTATTTGCTCTAGAAGATACCACATCTGGAAATGTAGCAGTGATTGGTTTTGCTACTTGATTAAAGTAGCCATAACCTACTGATACTCTGTAACCCATCTTGCTTTTGCTCAGCTAAATCAGATTTGTTAGATGAGGTTATGGTAGGAATCTCTAGCCTTGCACCCCTTAAGTCTTTGATTGTGGCACTAATTCAATAATTCTCCAGGTATGTGGCAATCCTTTTTGTTCACCATCTTGGAGGAGGGTCGGGGGGTAGAGGGAGCAATTCAGTTCCAGGGGTTTCCAGTCTGCCTTTCATCCACAATGGATATTTTGGAACTGGAATAATATTTAAATGTGTTATTAGGACAGCTTTTAAACATATACAGAAGTAGAGCAAACTGCCCTATATCCATCATGCCCTAGAAGACATATGGACAAGACTGTCACTGGCTCCGTAAGTTTCTCTCTGATTATGGACCAGGTGTTTTGGGGTTCCCAGATTCAGGACAGAATCAAATCTCTTCTAGAAGGACTAGCTAGTCCCCTTTTTCTAGTAATCTGGGTAAATAGCCTCAGATTCAATTTTCACCTATAAGGCCCTTCTTCAAAGAAACCCACTTTTTCTCTCAGTCTAAAAACTTGGGGTTAGCGAAGTGGTTTAGACTTGAGAATTAATTAAGAAGCTATGAATCCCCACTTTGGTAACTGCATTATGCTTCTGCCAAATACACCTAAAATTTTCCTTCCATATGTAATTTTTCCATTAAATTTTGAAATCACTTGTTTTAAAAATTTTGGTACCATAAAAGAAAAATCTGATAAAGCTCCATCTTAGTTTGAGTCTCTTTTCTTTGTGGGAGTTATTTCCTCTTTCAAATAACATTTAAAGTTTTTTCTTTTTCTTCAAACTTTTGAAATTTCAATAGAATGACATATCTAATTATGGCTAGTTTTTTTTAAATTTTCTTATTACTGTGTCTTTCTTATCACTGAGACATTCTTATCTACCTTTTACTTAAAATTCTCACATCTGCCTTAACTCTGGGATTGTATTTATTGAAATTTGGATCTTCTGCTTGGTTGTCTGTGTCTCTTACCTTTTTCTCTCTCTCTCTTTTTATTTAAATATCTTTAATAGACATTCTGCAAGATTACCTGACACTATTTTCGGTCTCTAATTTTCATTTCGGCAATCCTAATTTTAATTTTTAAGTTTTCTTTCTTATATTATGTTTTTTTGTAATATTCTAGTAACTTCTTAAATCCCTCTCAGAATATTAACCTGGCCTTCTGAATTATCCTGGTTACCTCTGAGCCCAGTTTTTGCTTATGTCCTTGTGTTGGATTTCGACTTTATGCTGCCAATTCTCATAGCTGGAAATTCTTGGGGATCTCTTTACATTGAAGAAAAAGGACTGGAGATTTGGTGTGGGTTTTCTTTCTGTTGAATATAAATGTCCTTCATTCTTGCTACTCTTTTTCCTGAACAGTAATTTTTACTGAGAACTCTGTGTGAGGAAGGAGGGCTGTGTCTCCCTCAACAGGCATTATTTTGAGTGATTGTCCAGTGGAAGATTCCTTAATTACCAGATCGAGGAGAATTTTGCTCTTGGGCACTAACATTGACACTAGGAACCATAGCTTCCTCCAGGAGTTTCATTAAAATTCTTTAGGAAGAGTCATAACATTTGTTTCTCCTCTCTCCCCTCAGTCCTAGGCAAACTGGGACAGATAGTCAATCTTGTTAGTCTAGCTAAGTGAGCTCGGTGAGGTGGGAAGGAGGCAAAGGAGAGTCACCTGATGTCTTTGTTTTACATATAGATCTTTTATTAACCTCCTCTTTCCTACTCTGCTTCCCTTCTGACTTGGAGGCAGGAATCCCTGTGGGGTACCTCATTTGCCCTACAGAAACCACATGGGGTGGTTTTCCTTGCTGGTTTCATCCATTAACCCACATCCTTCAGTCTTCCAGAAATCTGTTGGAGTCTCTCCTATGCTAAAGATACTGCCTCCTATTATCTGTCTCATTTTGTAGTTATTCTTTCTTTTGTGCTTATTTTATTCTTTTTATTCTTTTATTTCATTCTGGGTCAGCACGGATAGGAGACAAATGAGTGCACTGTTTGCTGCCTTGAACTAGATACTTACTTTCTGTTATATTCTCAAGATATTATTTGTGACCCTCTACATTTCATATGGAAAAACCTTTAAGCAAACACAGAAGACAAAATGCATTACCTAATTTTATATGCATCAATTAATCTTATCCATTTTTGAGATTTTGTTATATTTGCCTTATCCAATTTTTTTCTTTTTTTAAGATTTTATTTATTTATTTGACAGACAGAGAGAGAGATCACAAGTAGGCTGAGAGGCAGGCAGAGAGAGAGGAGGAAGCAGGCTCCCCGCCGAGCAGGGAGCCAGATGTAGGACTCGATCCCAGGACCCTGAGATCATGACCTGAGCTGAAGGCAGAGGCTTTAACCCACTGAGCCACCCAGGCGCCCAGCCTTATCCAATATTTTAAACACTTTTTTCTTTTGATAAAGTATTGTATAGCAAATCTTAGATGTCAAGTTATTTCATCCTTACAAACTTCAGTAGACATTTTTTTAAAAAATGACATTTTCTTACATAACTGCAGTATCATTATCAGTGACAAAATCTATAATAGTCCTTGATGCATCTAATATTCAATCTGTACTTAGATGTGTTCAACAATTGTCCTCAAAATGATCTCTTACAG
Organism: Ailurus styani; assembly: GCA_002007465.1. Classification (NCBI taxonomy): domain Eukaryota; kingdom Metazoa; phylum Chordata; class Mammalia; order Carnivora; family Ailuridae; genus Ailurus; species Ailurus styani. Next base: position 396,279 of record LNAC01000287.1, on the reverse strand, counting down.
TATTTTTTAAAGATATTTTTTTAAATTTATTTTTGAGAGAAAGAGAGACAGCACGAACAGGGAGACCAGGGGGAGGGGCAAAGGGAGAAGCACACTCCCCACTGAGCGTGGAGCTTGACTCAGGACGCCCCTCCCTGGCCCCCATCATGACCTGAGCCCAAGGCAGGTGCTTAACTGACTGAACCACCCAGGCACCCAGTGTTTTTCTTTTCTTTTATTTTTTACTCCCTCCCTCCTTTCCTTTTCTTGAACCCAGCATTCAGACATGGTCCACACTTAGCATTTCATTGTTAAATCTCTTAAGTATATTTATATCTAAAGCTGGTGTCCTTCCCCACCCCCCACCCCCTTATTTCTCCTGCCACTGAATTCTTACTGAAATGGGCAACTGTCTTACAGACACATGACATTCTAGATTTATCTCTCTACTTTTTCACAGTGTCATACTTCATATACATGGGAGTTCATTGTGAAGTTTTGATTAAATTCAGGCACACTTTCTTGTTAAGAATTCTTAGTGCTGTAGGGAGCTTGACATTACCACATATCAGGAGGCACATGTTTGGTTGTTCTTTCTGTGATGTTAAAATTGCTTGGTGGGTTCAGGTGATAAAAGCTTGATAGCTTTATTGTAATGTTCCCTTTTAACCTATGTTTGGATGGTTCTACTCTGTGATGACCTTTGTTTAATTAATTATTTCATTGGGTACTGCAAAATGGTGATTTAAAAAAAACTTTATCATTTCTTCTACATTTAGTAGTTGGGAATATTCTGTAAAAAAACCTTTGCTTCCTCAAATAGTTTGTTTAGGAAAGACTGAATATATACTTTTCTTTCCTCTTAGTTTCCAATGTTCAGAGTAAGCGGTGTCCAGTGGAGTCATTGTAACAATTATTATTCTTAAATTTCTTTAATTGCCATGTAGATTTTTTTTCTGACACGATCATTATTTTTTTTCGTTTGTTTGTTTTGTTTTTAAAGTTTTTCATTTATTTATTTGAGAGGGGGAGAGAACGCATGAGAAGGAGGAGGAACAGGAAGGAGAAGCAGACTCCCTACTGAGCAGGAAGCAACAGGCTTGATTCCAGGACCCTGAGATCATGACCTGAGTTGAAGGCAGACACTTAAATTCTTAACCAACTGAGCCACCCAGGTGCCCCACAATCACTGTTTAAAAGTGTATTAAAATTGTCGGATGGTAGGGTATTTTGATATCTGGTGTGTTATTTATTTCTAGTTTTATTTCCTACTTATTCATTTTTAATAACCTTCATTGTAGTATAATTGAAATGTGATGAATTTCAGGTATATAGTGTTCCCTCTGATCAAGTTTGCCTTATGCGTATGTAAAACCTTCACAACAATCAACATAAACAAATAGTTCCGTTACTTTCAAAAGATTCTTTGACTGCAACTTTGTAATCCATTCTTCCCTCCCCAAGCTATCACTGCTCTACTTTTAGTCATTAGGAATTAGTTTGCATTTTCTAGAATTTAATAGAAATTTAGTGATATGATACATATCCTTTATTGCCTGGCTTCTTTTTACATAATAAAGAGATTTTGAGATTCATTCACATTGTTCATACCAATAGTTTGTTCTTTTTTTATTGCTGAGCAGCACGTTATTATATGAATACATCACAATTTGTTTATCCATTCACCAGATGATAGACATTTGGGTTGTTTCCAGTTTGAGCAATTACAAATAAAGCTGCTGTGATCATTCTTGTGTAAGTCTAGGTGGATTTATGTTTCCTTTTCTTTTGGGTAAACACCTAGGAGTGGAATTTTTTTTGTTGTTATATTGTAGGTATATTTTTAACTTTTTAAAGACCAACGAGGTTTTTTAATCTACTTTGTCAATCTCAGTTTTAACAGGTGTATATATTCAGAGCTTTGCCGTCCAATGCAGTAACTTCTAGATACATAGAGCTATTGAGTTATTGAGCCTCTGAATTGATATGAGCTTTAAGTGTAAAATACATACTGGATTTCAAAGACAGTCCAAACACAGAATGTAATATATTTCATTTATAATTTTTACATTGATTGCATGTTGAAATTATAAGATTTTGGCTATAAAGGTTTCTATGTGGCTGCTAGAAAATTCTAAATGACAAAGGTAGCTTGCAGTATATTTCTATTGGCAGTGTTTGTTTAACATTTAATGTAATTATATGGGTGGATTTAAGTCTGCCATTTTGTTGTTTTCTATTTATTCCTCTCTGTTTCTTATTTCTCTGTTCAGTATTTTTCATGGTCTTTAGGGGGTTGCTTTGGCTCGGGGTGGGGGGGGGGCAGACATTTTACCCGAAGTTTTCATTGTAACGAGCAGAAGGGATGGGCTGCAGTGAATCTACTTCCCCATAACAGAAGTGGCACTAGCATGATTTCATTTTAAGAAGAGGCTATGTCTAGTTCTACTTCTATACAGAACTCTACTTTCTATACAGAACTCTACTCTACTCCTAATACAGAACTCTACTTTCCTCATGTAATGGTTAAATGGTGATCCTCAACCCCCTCCAAAATATGTTACTTCTACCTATGAATGTGACCTTATTTGGAAAAAAAGGGTTTTTGCAGATGTAACAGTGTAGGATCTGGAGACGAGATTATCCTAGATTATCTATGTGGGCCCTAAATCCAATGACAAGGATCTTTATAAGAAGGGGAAAAGAGGGGTGTCTGGGTGGCTCAGTTAAAAGTCTCCCTTTGGCTCAGATCATGATCCCAGGGTCCTGGGATCGAGCCCTGCCTGGGACTGAGTCCCACGTCTGGCTCCCTGTTCAGCAGGGAGCCTGCTTCTTGCTCTCCTCCCTGCTCATGTTTTCTTTCACTATCTCTGTTGCTATCTCTGTCTCTCTCAAATAAATAAATAAAATCTTAAAAACAGGAAAGGGAAAAGACTCAGAGACACTGAGAAGGAGGTAATTGAAGATGGAGGCAGAGATTGGAGGAATGTGTCAATAAGCCAAAAATGCCAGATTGCTGGCAGCTACAAGAAACTGAGAGAAAACCATGAAATGGATTCTTCCTTAGAGATCTCAGAAGAAACTAACACTGCTTAGAATGGCTAAAATTAACAAGACAGGGAACAAGAAATGTTGGTGAGGATGTGTAGAAAGAGGAATCGTCTGACTCTGTTGGTGGGAATGAAAGCTGGTGCAACCACTCTGAAGAACAGTATGGAGGTTCCTCAAGAAGTTAAAAATAGAGCTACCCTATGACCCAGCAATTGCACTACTGGATATTTACCCCAAAGATTCAGATGTAGTGAAAAGAAGGGGCACCTGCACCCCAATGTTCATAGCAGCAATATCCACAATAGGCAAACTGTGGAAAGAGTCGAGATGCCCTTCAACAGATGAATGGATAAAGACGATGTGGTCCATAAATACAATGGAATATTACTCAGCCACCAGAGAGGATGATTACCCACCATATGCATTGACATGGATGGAACTGGAGGGTATTGTGCTAAGTGAGATAAGTCAATCAGAGAGAGACAATTGTCATATGGTTTCACTCATGTTGGAATATTAAGGAATAGCACAGAGGACCATAGGGGAAGAGAGGGAAAACTGAATGGGAAGAAATCAGAGAGGGAGAAAAACCATGAGATACTCTTGACTCCAGGAAATAAGCTGAGGGTTGTGGAAAGGAGGGGGTGGGAGGATGGGGTGACTGGGTGAGAGGCATTAAGGAGGGCATGTGATCTGATGAGCACCGGTTGTTATATGCAACTAATGAATCTTTGAACACTACATCAAAAACTAATGATGTTGGCTAATTCAATTTAAATTTAAAAAAAAAAAAAAGAAGGAGAGAAACTAACACTGCTGAAAGCTTGGTTTTGGACTTCTGGACCCCAGAACTTTGAGAAAATGAAGTAATTGTTCATGTTTTAAGCCACCCAATTAGTAGCAATTTGTTACAGTAGCCGTAAGAAACTAATATACCTTACTATTTTTTTCCACTTAATCTATCATGTTCTACGATAGGACTGCCAGTTAATAAGCTATTTAAGTTTCAGATATACTATTCCCTTCTCATATTTGTGATCTAGGACTTCGTAGGCAACATAGAAACATTGTTTCCCTGATAGTGCTTACATTTTGTTGTTGCTGCTCATTGACAAGAAGGTAATCCTGTGTGAGCAAAGTGTAGAATTTACTCTTTTATCTCAACATATTACAAGAACAAGGGGAAAAATAAGATCTTCAAAATATTTTGCGGCAGGTAGTGATCTAGTGATGTTTCAAAGAAGGCATTTGTTTTCTATTTTTGTTTTTTGTTTTTTAAGATTTTTATTTATTTATTTGACACAGAGAGAGAGATCACAAGTAGGCAGATAGGCAGGCAGAGAGAGGGGGAAGCAGGCCCTCCGTTGAGCAGAGAGCCCGATGTGGGGCTTGATCCCAGGACCCTGAGATCATGACCTGAGCCCAAGGCAGGGGCTTTAACCCACTGGCCACCCAGGCACCCCAAAGAAGGCATTTGAAATGTTCTTAAACATTCCTTGAAGTACTTAATATATGAACTCTGTAACCCACTTTCCTCTAATGATTTAGTTGGTTAATTGACTAAAATTTAGACTCAGTGGTGGCTTACTTCAGTGAGGCTGAGCCGCCTGAACTCCCCTTCACTGAGAGGACCTTCACTAAGGCACTGAGAAATACATTGGTGAGGGGAGCAGGAGCAACCGTGAAAAGCTCTGTGATAGCCCTTCTCTGTCACCTGAATATGATGGTGAGAGGCTGGCTCATCCATTTCATTGGGGACAATGAAGTAGCAGAGGCTGTGGCAGCTCCTAATCTCCAAAGATAAGATGGACACATTTATCTTAATAGATAACAGGTTCAAAGTTCCAGCATAATTTGTCTTGAAGGGATCTTCTGTGTCGGCAATTGGTCATAGTGTCCTTGAGATTCAAGTTGATTGACAGCCTACTTAAATGTTTTAGATCCAAATCACAGAAAAATATTTTCAAGTCTGGTTTCTTAGCCGATTACCATACTCAGACTCTTGAGAAGGGGAGATGAGACTGTTCTAAGGAAGGATCCTGCACAACTGAGACAAGATTATGTTGTAGTTTCTCCCCCAAGTCGTTTGCCAGAGTGAGTGTGTATTGGGGAAGAAGGGAATATTCTGGTCTGTCGAGGATTATCAGACACTAACTCTAAATTGATGTTAATATCTAAGAATTCAAAATGATTTTGTGTTCTACCTTTCAGAGTGAGGGTCACGGTCAGGCGATAAACGGAAGAAGGACTCAGGTGGAAACCACTGCAACTTCCTTTTGCTGTCCCAATAGTAAGCCCCATACCACTTTGGATTATACCATCAGAATAGAGAAATTCAAGGTGCTGAAACCTAGAAATTCCTATTTACTTTTTTAGAGGTCTTGGTCCCATCCCCATGGTGCATCTCCAAGCTGAGAAATACCAGCACAGTCAAGCAGAGGCCTCTACTCAGAGTTTGAGTTTCAGCTCCGTGGAGCCCTTCTTGGAAGCATCTAAGTTTAAATAATTACAACCTCTTCCTTTCCCCTGTCCAGCTGGAGACGTGGTAGGGGCTTCCCGGAGTCACCGTTTTTATCGTTCCCCGTTGTTCTGTTTGGCTGTTCAGTTCTTTAATACTCCAGTAAAGAGCTTGCCTCCATACATTTGGATGTTTGTCACCTCTCCTTCTGCTTGAATCTGGACAAGCTGATAAGAAAGCCAGGGCTCCCTTCTTTGGTTCTGGTGGGAAGTTTAAACCACACAAGTGCCCACCTACAAGGAACCCAAGCTTGGTTCCACTCCATCCTCTAGCCACAGTGAAGCCCCCAAGCCTGTCTCCTGTCTGTTCTCTGCAGCCTTTTCCAGACATGCCTGGAATCTCTGCTCTACCTAGAAAACCTCATTATTTAATTAATAAAGCTTTCATACCCTTTTGGTATGGGGGGGGTATCATCAGCCTTGACATTTGAAGCAAATTTGGGGTGGATGTCCTATCGTTTACATTTTGCTAAATGAATTTTTATGCTAGGGCAGTTCATAAATATCAAGTTATTAGAGTGTCATTGTGCATTTTATTCTCTAAAATTTTAAATGGTTTAATGCCTTTTTAACATACTCCATCTGATATTGAGTGTGTGATCTATTGCTTATGTGGTTGTTGCTATTTGCTTGGTATTTTTAGATCTTATTTTAAAATATTTCAAACTTTCAGAGCCATTGGTACTGTAGATGTAATTCTTGTCCATAGCAGAGAGTTCGGTTTGTTTTGAGGTACAATAAGAAAGTCCTTTTTTCTTAGTGGGTGAGTTTAGCCCATTTGTGTTTCTCAATATGACAGATATTAGTGTTAATTCTGTCATCATAGTTTGTTATGTTCCTTGTTTTCTCTCTGTGTGTGTGTTAATATATTTCATTATACAGCTTGGTTTTATTTTTTATGTATGTGTGATTAATTGTTAATTTGGCAGTTTTGTATTTTTATTTTAGTGGTTGCCTTTATACAAGCACTTATTTCTAGTTCAATTCTCCACATCTTCTATATATTTAGACAGTATTTATTGACAATTAAATATGAGCAATTAATACTGTGCTTCCTCTTTCTTCCTTGCCCTACTATCACTCCTAAAATCAACATTATTTAATTGTATTATTTTTATTAGTGTTTATGCTTATATATTTAGTAAACTTATATTAACTTGAATTATTGGCTCTTATTTAAAGACTGAGAGAGACCGCTTATCAAAGTCACCAAGATTTATGAATTTGGATTATAACTGAAAATGTTTTAAAGGATTCCTAGAAATATTTGTGGTGGGGAAAACCATGGAAGAGTCAGGGAGGGGGGCCTGGACGGCTCAGTCAGTTAAGCATCTGCATTTGGCTCAGGTCATGATCTCAGAATGGCTCAGGTCATGATCTCAGGGTCCTAGGACTGAGCCCTGCCACTGGCTCTTTGCTGAGTGGCGAGTCTGCTTCCTATCTCTCTCTCCCTCTCCCCCCTCAAATAAATAAATCTTAAAAAAAAAGAAAAAAAGAAAGTTAGGGATTTTTGCTGATTAGAGGTGGTGTTGGCACACCTTCAAGATATGGAATAGTAGTCTTAAGGAGCCAAGGATATATAGAACATTATTAAAAATCAGGACATCTGGACTACAGTTGTAAAGATATATACTTTTGATCTACCTAGTTTTTTCAAACCTGTAAAATTTTCTTCCCATTATTATTATTACTCCCATTATCAATGCATGGCTGGGCTTCCAGATTCTCCACAAAGGGCGAGAGCTAGCAGAAAAGGGAGAGCAAGTTTTCTTCTATTCTTACTTAGTGTGGCAGAAGAAGGCTTAACACTGATTCCATTTCTTACCCAGTTCCATCACCTTTATAGTTAGTGAAATTCCTCCTAGAGTTTGGAAATTGCTTAAATTTCAGTCCTACCATTTTATCTTTTTTTAGTCTTTTGACCTATTTTAGTGATAAGTTTAGAAAGAATACAACAGGTTCTGCTTGATTATTTGGTCCTTTCTCAGTTCTTAAACCTAAACATTATTAATGCATTGATCTTTGACAAATACCATGTTTGACCTATTACTGCTGGGAGCTATAATGTGTTTTTCACTTCTACAAAGAGCAAACATCCACAGTTTTTTGTTTTTGTTTTTTAAAGATTTTATTTATTTATTTGACACACAGAGAGAGATTACAAGTAGGCACAGAGGCAGGCAGAGAGAGAGGAGGAAGCAGGCTCCCTGCAGAGCGGAGAGCCCAATGCGGGCCTCGATCCCAGGACCCTGAGATCATGACCTGAGCTGAAGGCAGAGGCTTTAACCCACTGAGCCACCCAGGCGCCCATATCCACAGTTTTTATTGTCTTTCTTTTTACCAGAGTTTTAACTCTAAGCAACTGCAGCACCAACTGGAATTAAACATAAATCATGGGATGGCTGGGTGGCTCAGTTGGTTAACCATCTTCCTTTGGCTCAGCTCATGATCCCAGAATCCTGGGATTGAGTCCCACATTGGGCCCCCTGCTCAGTGGGGAGCCTGTTTCTCTTTCTCCCTCTGTTCCTCTCCCCTGCTCCTGCTCTCTCTCTCTCTCAAATAAAAAAATAAAATATTTTTTAAATCTTTATAAAAATTAAATATAAAATTAAAATATAAAAATTAAATATAAAATTAAATATAAAAAATAAAATATTTTTAAAAATCTTTATTTTTCAACTGCTTTTAGATTTCTCAAGTAGTAAGTAGTACTTACTCTGCTTAGATAGCAAGTTTCTCCCACATTTTTATAAAGGTGAATTGACCAACTCATAATTTTAAATTATTGGTGTTATACCTATGTCAAGTAAACCCAATTGATTTGAAAGTGAACAGTTGAATGTTTAGCTGTTTCTATTAAAAAAAAGAGCAAGCAATTTTGAAATATTTTTATCTTGATTTCAACTACAGAAGTATTTTGCATAACCAATGATAGTTAAAACCTGAATTTTTTTCCAGGAAAAATAAAATATAATTGAGAATTTTGATAATACAATAAATAAACACATATATTTTAAGGAATTGGAGTAAATTGGAGGGGGAGACAAACCATGAGAGACTGTGGACTCTGAGAAACAAGCTGAGGGTTATGGAGGGGAGGGGGGAGGGGGGACGGGTGAGCCTGGTGATGGGTATTAAGGAGGGCACGTTTTGCATGGAGCACTGGGTGTGGTGCATAAACAATGAATCTTGGGTCACTGAAAAAAATAAAATAAAAAATAAATTAAAACAAACAAACAAACAAAAACAAATTTGAAAAAAAATAGGTTAAAAAAAAAAAACCCTGAAAAAAATAGGTAAAAAAAAAGTCTAAAGATTCTAATTCAAAAAAAGCAACTGATTTAGGAGAATTCTACTTCATGTTCATAAATTTTGCTATGCATATTGTTGAAAATAGGAAAAGGAGGAAACATTGAGTAGATGCCAGGGATGTCTTCCTATGGGTCTTGAGATCTGAGATTTCTATAACATTGTACTTTTAAACTACCTGATCATCCATAAAACCTATAAACCTATACTGGCTGGTGATAGAAATAAACATCGCATGCCTATTGCAAAGGACTAAAATGAAAAGTATGACTTGCACTTGTAATGGAGGTATTGCAGGCTCCATACAGTGTCGTTTTTTGGCTGCAGCGATTTGGACAGCAGGGAGTGAGGAGTTACATACTGCCATCTCCTGGTCAGTTTCATCAATGCCCCTCAGTACTTCATGGGGTGGGGATGGGCGGGGGGGGGGGGGGGGGGGGATGAGGTTTAACCCTTAACGTGGCCGGCTTTTCCAAACTAATGCTTTTATCAGTAAAAATGTATGTGTTTATTAAACTAACAATATAAATCGTGACCTAATTTCAGACATAGATGGTTTTTAAGTTTCAAAGGGCTGGGATTTTGATTGTTTTTTCATCCCTGCATCGTAGCCCTACCACTATTTATGGCGTGTCAGTATATAGATATTGATTGTACATATATATGTTGAATAATAATATATTTTGTTACTGTCTTTATACGGTCATGACTTTATTTTTCAGAGCTAAATAGAAATTGATTCCTGAGTCTGAGGCCTCTGGGCTCTCTCAGCAGTTTTCTAAGTTTTTCACCTCGTTTCTTATTTCATCCAACACAGTCCTGCTACTTTTGGGTGTTAAAATCCCGTCTTCTGCTAAAGGGGTGAGTTTCTTCTTCTTCCAAACACCCTGTCTTTTCCAGCATCCGGGCTGATTTCAGGCACCTGATACTTTCTCCATGGAATATACAGACAACACCTGAGATCCCTTCCTAGCTCTGAAATGTCTCTCTCTGACTCCTTCATTCTCTATTATGGAAGATTTGGCCATAGTGACATGTGTCTTGTATTATCCTTTATGTGTATTCCTCCAGAAACTGGGTGATATGCCTTTCCTGGGATGCCTCTTTCTGAAGGATGATCTCAGAAAATGCAAATTTTAATCTCAGATACAAATAACTTATTGTAAGTTTTACTCACTGAATCTGGAAGGATTAAACATCATCTGGTTCAACCCATGCGTTTTGGGCATCACAAACAGTGATACATCAATTTAGAGTGACTTGCTTAAAGTTATAATGCACACCAGGAATAGATGTTTTTAGCAGTCTTGCCATCTTTTTTCTCTTGGAACTTTTATACGCATTTGCCTCTTTAGCACAGGAAAAATAATTTTATAGAAAACTGGTTCCTCGCAGTCTTGTAGTGAGAAATGATATTTCCTTCCCTCTCTGATTATGTGATTATGTATTATATATTATTATATATTATTATGTATTATACTTGTTTCTGGTATGTGTCTAGGAGAAACTTCATCTGAGATTAGCTTTCCCCTTTCTACTCTTGGATATACCTTTTTATTTTTTTTAAATTATCTCCCACTTCCCTTTTTCATACCAGTTTATTCACTGTTTTTGTTTGTTTGTTTGTTTTTGAGGTTATCTGTTGTCCTGTCCTGACTTGGCCGGTTCCTCCCTGTCCTGTGAGTACCATGATTACAAACATTTTTGGTGTAAATCTTCTGAAAGGAACTGAGACCTTATAGGATACTTTTCCTAGCAAAAAGACTCACATTTTGTTCTAAAGTATGATTTTTATGTATGATCAATAACATTGCTCGTTTTCCATTTGTCAATAAATACAATAACTACCATATCTGAATACTTACTATGTGCCATCCACTATAAGAAGCACTTTCCCCACATAATTTCTGATACTTATAAACTTACAAGGCAAGCATCATATTACCCTATTTTGCAAATAAAGGGACAGCCACTCAGAAACTAAAAGTAATAGGTCCAAAGTCACTTAACAGAGATAAGATCTGAATCCAGAATTATCTGAGGCCAAATTTTGTGTTCTTGTATACAACCTTTTAATACTGTAGAAGCATGTCTCTACTATCTCATCACTAATTTATAAAATTTGAATAACCCCAAAGATATAATCCATATATATATTCATGGATGCCTTTTCCAAATCTGGCAATTATAGGACAGTACTGTCCAATAAAGCTTTCTATGGTGATGAAAATTGTACTAATGGCCCCAATATGGAAGCCACTAATCACATGTAGCAATTGAGCACATGAAATGTGTCTGGTGTGACTCATAAACTGAACTTCTAATTTAATTTAATCTTAATTAATTTAAGTTTAATTTTAAGTAGCCCAAATTGGCTACCATATTGGATAGAATGGCTATAGAATACACAAGCTTTCTTGCAATTGTTTACTATTGTACCAGCATTATAGCATCCCTTCCCCCACTTTTAGATCCTCTGTTCTATTTGGCCACTTGAAAATCACAGTGAGAAGGGCAAAAGAAGTAATTTGAGTCCTTGTCTATAATTTTGGTAATGGGTGTTCGTGAAAATTACTCTTAAATGTAATTTCTAAGAAAATTATTATGGCATCACATTATGTCTTCGCTCTTGCTTAGCTTCTTTTCTTTCTTTTTTTTTTTTTAAAGATTTTATTTATTTATTTGACACACAGAGAGAGATTACAAGTAGGCAGACAGAGAGAGAGGAGGAAGCAGGCTCCCTGCCAAGCAGGGAGCCCGATGCGGGCCTCGATCCCAGGACTCTGAGATCATGACCTGAGCCGAAGGCAGAGGCTTTAACCCACTGAGCCACACAGGTGCCCGCTTAGCTTCTTTTCAATGAATGTTAAAAACTTAACAGTTTTGTCCTTAATTGGGACTTAATTATCTTTAAAGTGTAATGTAAAGGTTTTCCCTTAACACCACTAATTCACAGCTTCTTTTCTGTGCTGCATGGCTTCATTTCTTGTGCTCTGTACTCATATTCTCTACTCATGTATTTAATGTTCGTGGTGCAAAAAGGATGAGGTTTTACTGCTGCACTATGGGGTATCATCTCTATGTCATATACAATTTATGTACCAAAACATAAAAAATAACCTCTCAAAATGAATTCAGGATAAGCTGTTATTCATATACATTTTTAAAGAGGTGTTCTTCAAAAGAACCTAGAAATGGACCCTCGACTCTATGGTCAACTAATCTTCAACAAAGCAGGAAAGAATGTCCAATGGAAAAAAGACAGTCTCCTCAACAAATGGCGTTGAGAAAATAGACAGTGACATGAAAAGGAATGAAACTGGCCCACTATCGTACACCATATACAAAAATAAATTCAAAATGGATGAAAGACTAAAATGTGAGACAGGAAACAATAAAAATCCTAGAAGAGAACACAGGCAGTAGTAACCTCTATGACCTTGGCTGCAGCAACTTCTTACAAGACACATCATCAGAGGCAAGAGAAACAAAAGCAAAAATGAACTGCTGGGACTTCATCAAGATAAAATCTTCTGCACAGCAAAGGAAACAATCAACAAAAGTGAAGGGCAGCCTACAGAATGGGAGAAGATATTTGCAAATGACGTGTCTGATAAAGGGTTAGCATCCAAAATCTATAAAGAACTTGTCAAACTCGGGCGCCTGGGTGGCTCAGTGGGTTAAAGCCTCTGCCTTCGGCTCAGGTCATGATCTCAGGGTCCTGGGATCAAGGCCCGCATCGGGCTCTCTGCTCAGCAGGGAGCCTGCTTCCTCCTCTCTCTCTGCCTACTTGTAATCTCTCTCTGTCAAATAAATAAATAAAATCTTAAAAAAAAAAAAAAAGGAACTTGTCAAACTCAATGCCTCAAAAACAAATAATCCAGTTAAGAAATGGGCAAAAGACATGAATAGACATTTTCCCAAAGAATACATTCAGATGGCTAACAGACACATGAAAAGATGATTAACATCACTTATCATCAGGGAAATACAAATTAAAACCACAATGTGATACCTCACACCAGTCAGAATGGCTAAAATTAACAACACAGCAAACAACAGATGTTGGCGAGGATAGAGAAAGGGGACCATGATGCATTATTGATAAGAATGCAAACTGGTACAGCCACTCTGGAAAAGAGTATGGAGGTTCCTCAAAAATTAAAAAATACAGCTACCCTATGACTCAGCATTTGTATTACCCAAAGGATACAAAAATATAGCTTGGAAGGGGTACATGTATCTCAATGTTTATAGCAGCATTATCAACAATAGCCGAACCATTTGCAATGATGTGAATGGAACTAGAGTATATTACACTAAGTGAAATAAGTCAGCCAGAGAAAGACCAATACCGTATGATCTCATTCATAATGTGGAATTTAAGAAACAAGACAGATGAACATGGTATAAGGGAAGGAAAAATAAAGTAAAAACAGAGAGAGGGGCAAACCATAAGGGACTCTTAACCATAAAGAACAAACTGAGTGTTGCTGAAGGGGAGGTTGGTGGGGGGATGGGCTAAATGGGTGATGGGCATTAAGGAGGGAACTTGTGATGAGCACTGGGTGTTATATGTAAGTGATGACTCACTAAATTATTCTCCTGAAACCAATATTACACTATATGTCAACTAATTTAAATTTAAATAAAAACTTGGAGAAAAAATAAAAAAAGAAAGAAGAGTTGGTATATGTGTATACACACACGCACGCACACACACACACACACACACACACACACACACACACTGGAATATTACTTAGCCATAAAAAGGAATGAAATCTTGCCATTTGCAATGTTGTGGATGGAGCTAGAGAGTATTATGCTAAGAAAAATATCAGCCAGAGAAAGACAAATACCATATGATTTCACTCATATGTGGAATTTAAGAAACAGCAAATAAGCAAAGGGAAAAAAAGAAACAGAAAGACTAACCAAAAAACAGATAGTAACTATAGAGAACAAATTGGTGGTTACCAGAAGGGAGGTAGGGAGTGAGGGAATGGGTGAAACAGTGATGGGGATGAGGGACTACACTTGTTGTGATGAGCACTAGGTGATGTATAGAAGTGAAGAATCATTATATTGTATCCCTGCAAATAATATACCACTGTATATTAGCTATATTGTAATTAAAGTAAAAAAATAAAGTAAAAAAAAATTTAAATTTCTTTTAAAAATATTAAAAAAGATGTTCTTCATAAAATATATTTAACAAACTAGAACATAATAAAATCTGTTTAAAATAACTAAAATCTTAAAATTTTGTGAGGATATAATATGAACCCATATAATACGTATCTACCTTGTTTTTAAAATATGACTAATTTTATTTTTTTATAGCATAAAGTGAACCACTACTTTACCAAAAATAATACCTTAGAGGTTCCTTTAAATAATGAACTCATGTGTTTTATTAAAAAAGATACTGTAGTTATCTTTTGAGAAGTGCATCTATTGACTAATGATGATAAATATAAAATTATTTTGATAAGGGCAAATTCAGGTTACAATAGAACAAAACAGTTGTTTCAAGCAAAAGTTTGTACTTTAGAGTTTATAACACAGTCTTAGTTACAAGATGAAACATTTGGACATGGAGTTTTGGCTGTGTGGACATTTGTTATCCACTAAAGTAAACTGTGATGATTAAAAAACAAAATCACTCCCAGGAGAATACAATTCTACTGATTATACATAGATTTTCAAGGACTTTGCTCTACTGTCTCCTCCCATGGAATTCTTCTCTTAGGGTGTGAACCAAGTAAGAGGAAATGAGTCTTTAATAAAACTTAAAAACAACCACTCCAGCACTAGCTTGCTTTTTGTTTTCAAAATTCTAATGACCTTTAAGAGACAGGGTAAGAGACTAATGGAAGGAAAAGTTGGAGGAAAAAAAATTAGTTACTTAGAGTATTATATTTCTCAGTATAATAACACCATTTTAAATCTTAGACAGTATTTTATTTATAACCAACAAGTACATTTGGTAGAGAACTGAGCATATTTTGTTTCTGGACAATTTATTTGAACGGCTTAGCCATAAGCATCCATGGGTCATGAATGACCTCGAGACAGGTGGATGTGATAAAGACTTTTTTTCCACCTATAGGAAAATACAAATTATCTTTCTCCTTTTATTGTTTAAGTATATTTCTTCAAGGTAAAATTTATTTTAAATTATCCAAAATTATAAAGCATGCCACTGTCACAATGTAAGAATAACATATGCTTGAGATTTAATATTCACTAAGAAATAACATATGTTCAAGATTTAATATTCACTGAATAATATTTTCTACCTGTGCTTTGCTGTGTCTCTTTTCTGTTTCTATTAGTCACTTAATACTGAAGTTATTTTAGATAAATATAATTTCTACTAAAATTTGCATTTGGGTCCTTAGTAAAGCCAGTTGCATCCTTGTTGAAACCCACTACCACTATTTCATTTTAACTTTATTTCATTATCATCTCAGATTAATAACCTGACATTAAAAAAAATGAGAACTCATTATAATGTAAGAACTCATTATAATTAGGAAATAATCACCATAAAATTAGATTAAAATAATAGCTAGAACAGCTCTTAGAGATTTCCTAATCCAAGTCATTTCATAAGACATTAATAATAGGGCTTCCTAGAGGTGGGGAGTAATTATAGTTACCATATATGGACCTCAGGATCTAACTAATTGCTTTACAGGAGTCCTTTCATTAAATCATTTCTCAGCTATGTGGGGTGAGAATTATTATCACCTCAGCACATGAAGAAATTTAAGTTCAGAGAGAGAAAGACAGGAAGGAGTGGAAGGAATGGAAGAAGGAAACCAATTAGCAAACAGCCAGTGAGGTAAATGCCTACGATAAATGATGAACAAGGCACATGCCAGGTCCTAAATCAGGAAGGAACTCAGTGAGTGGGATAGGAATACAAACAGGAGATTAATAAAAAGTTACAGGTTACTGGAAAACATATTAAAGAAAGAATGCAAACTTATAGTTAATTACCAAATTGTTATATTTAAGAGGAAATACAATTTCTAATCTATCAAATTAGAACTGATTTGAAAGATAAAAATGAAGCTCTCATGTTTCCAACAGGAGTGGTATATTGTAGGACCTTCTCGGCATTGGTCACCTGATCATCATGTAAAATAAGTTTTTAAGGCAAACAGAGTTTAGGTATACTGGCTTTAGGTTAAGTTGTTGAACTTCATGATACAGGTTAGGAAAAAAGATCATTGTGGCCGGATGACTTGGCCAAGGTCACAAAGTGACGTTTTTAGTGCCTGAATGTTGACAAGAAAGTCTAAGAGGAGGAGATTTTAGAAGGAGAAAAGCAAAAGAGAATGCTTTCCTCCTGACTCTCCTAGAGTCATTTTCAATGTCCCAATTATTTGAGAGCAGGAATGAGCTTCCTGGTTCTAATTTTAACAATTGCCTTGCTGTATGGCAGAGAACAGAAAGAACTCGAGCAAGTGATGTTCTGACTGTCAGTCCCAATGGCAAGTGAGACTCTGGTGTGCTCTGTGGCCAAGTGAAAACCTGCACGGGGGCAGCGGGGGAGACAGAGCACAGGGTGCTTTGCTGAGAAGAAACACGTCCAGTACACAGCACCTTTATCACTAAGCCACGACACCGGCAGGCATGACCACCCACAATGGTTAACCCTACTTTCCGTTTGTTTTTTCCTCCTTAGATTTGCAAAAACAGAACCCCCAAAATACGTGCGCACGTGCACACACACACACACACACACTGATCGTATTAAAAACCATAAGAGTTTATTTGAGCAAAAACCAGCTCCAATGGGGCAGCACCAAACAGGAAATAGAGCGCTCTGCCCCCCCTTCAGGAGCTAGGGAAAAGACTTCTTTCTACCGAGAAGGCTGGAAGCAAAGCAAGGAAATGATTTGATGGGCTATACCTTAAGCATTTGCCTTGTTTGGAAAAGGCTTGGTAACTCTTTGTGATGGGTTTTGATTTCTTAACCTTAAGAATTTTGAATTTCGAGCTTGGGATTTGGTTTGCTTGCTTGGGTTACCATGGTGTTAAAGCCACTGAAGTCCAAAGGCCTCTTCGATTTCTCACTATTGTTGTTGGATTTTTATTAACCAAACTTTGCATAGCCTATCACATATTATGAAGTTATGTTTACACCCCTCTGTGCCAGATATTAGAGCTCCCAGTTTTCAGATAAGGCTTTTGCTTGACTGGAAGTAGATGAGGTGATGGATGTTGAACCCCAGACGGGGTACCCTACATTTCCCCAGGAAGTTCATGCACCTCCGGGAAAAAGGAAACCACCATTTGCAGGAGGGAGGATTGAAGAGTGGTGATGGAGGATGGGGAGTGGGAGATGGTGTGGGGAATGCCTGGTTATCTAGCTGTCAGGTATTCTTAGGTTGGAGACTTGTGGGAGAAATGGGCAGTGAGCAGCACCATGTACATACTTACTATTAATCTCCTTACTTTCATCCCCACATCTCTTGTACTTTTAATCACACTAGGCATTTTCATGTTCCAACATTCTCTGAAGTTTGTCAAGGTAGAGAGACTCAGTTCCTAGAGACCGTCTCCTATGTCTTTTTTTTCCCTATTCATTCCCTTAGAGGAATCCCTTGTACGCTTTATGTGGTATCTCCCTTTATAACATCTTACAAAAGTATAGAACAGCATCCCACCCGGGATACTGACATTGGTACACCCATTGATTTTATCTCAACTTCTCCACTTTTAATGCATTTGGGTGTGTGTGTGTGCGTATTTCTTTGCTATTTTATCACAAATGTAGATTCATTCATCTACCACCAGTCAAGAAACAAAACAATTCCATCACCACAAAAATGCCTCCTGTTGTACTTACAGACACACCTACTTCCATCCCACTCCCAACCCCATCCCTAACCCATGGCAACCACTAATCTGTTCTTTTTTTTTTTTTTTAAGATTTTATTTATTTATTTGACAGAGAGAGAGACCACAGGTAGGCAGAGAGGCAGGCAGAGAGAGAAGAGGAAGCAGGCTCCCCACTGAGCAGGGAGCCCAGTGCTATGCAGGGCTCTATCCCAGGACCCTGACATCATAACCTGAGCTGAAGGCAGAGGCTTTAACCCACTGAGCCACCCAGGCACCCCAACCACTAATCTGTTCTATTTATAATTTTGTCATCTTAAAATGGTTTTATAAATGGAATCATACCGTATACAACCTTTTAGGTTTGGCTTTTTCACTCACTATAATTCCCTTGAGATTCATCTAAGTTGCATGTAACCATGATTTGTTCTTTTTTTTTTCCTGGATACTATTCCACAGTATAGAGATATATGGTTTGATCATATATCTGTTGAAGAAAATTTGAGTTGTTTCCAGTTTGGGGCTATAATAAATAAAGCTGCTATAAACACTCTAATATAGGTTTTTTTTGTGTGTGTGAACATACGTTTTTATAACTCTGGGATAAAGACACGAGAGTGGGGTTATATAGTAGTACACGTTTAGTTTATAAGAAATTGCCAAATTATGTTCCAGAGAGCTGTTCTAACCATGTATCAGCAATCCAGTTTTTTTCACATTCACTTGGTGCTATCACCAAGTGAATTTTTCTTTTCTTTTCTTTTTTTTTTTTTTAAGAATTTATTTATTTATTTGAGAGAAAGAGAGACAGTGTGTGAGAAGGGGCAGTGGCAGACGGAGAAACAGGCTCCCTGCTCTTCAGGGACTTGATCTTAAGACCCTGAGATCATGACCTGAGCCGAAGGCAGACGCTTAACTGATTGAGCCACCCAGGCGCCCCCAAACTTTTCCTTTTATGGATTGTGCTTTTGTTGTCTAATCTAAGAATTCTTCACCTCACCTAGATTCTCAAGGTTTATTCCTGTTTTTTTCAAAATTTTTGTATTTTATAGTAATCACTTCTACATTTTTATAGTTTTATGTTAAAGTCTGTAATTACATTTCAGTTTCTTTTTATATAAAGTGTGAGATTTCATTTGAGGTCCTTTCTTTTTTTGTTTCGTTTTGTTTATAGTCTTGAATTGTTCCTCCATCTTTTGATCAAAAAGCTATATTTCCTTTACTGAATTGCTTTTGCCCCTTTGTGAAAAATCAGTTGGGCGTATTTGTGGGCTTCTATTTCTGGGTTTTCTCTCCTGTTCTATTGATCTATGTCTCTATCCCTCACCGATACCACATTAGCTTGATCACTATAGCTATACAGTAAACCTTAATACTGAGTAGAGTCATTCCTTCCACTCTATTCTTTTTCAAGATTGTTTGAGCTCTTCTATAGTCTGACTTTCTAAATTTGTAAAATATGCTTGTCTATGTTTATCAAAAACCTTGTGGGATTTTGATAAGAATTTTATGAAACTTATAGTTCAATTTAGAGAGAAATGACATTCTTACTATATTGAGTTTCCCTTTCTTTTGAAAACACACTTTCGGGCGCCTGGGTGGCTCAGTGGGTTAAAGCCTCTGCTTTCGGCTCAGGTCATGATCTCAGCGTCCTGGGATCGAGGCCCGCATCGGGCTCTCTGCTCAGCAGGGAGCCTGCTTCCTCCTCTCTCTCTGCCTGCCTCTCTGCCTACTTGTA
>LNAC01000287.1:362906-376751 GCA_002007465.1 Ailurus styani | reverse complement strand
AAAAAAAAAAAAAAAAAAAAGAAAACACACTTTCTCCTTAGCTTTTATAACAGTATAAGTAAGTAGTCTATACATTCTTTCTGGTTTTCTTTCTTCTGAAATTACTTCCTCTCTCCTCACACACACTGTTTTCACTTCCTTACTTTCTCCAAATCAATAGACATTTCTCTTTGGATAAAAATAAGATCAATACTTTAAAATTAATTTCTGAGCTCTCTGGAAAGTAAGAGACATGTCTAGAGGCAAAACCAAAAACAAGTAGCAATCACAAACACAATAAATAAATGCCATGGAACTGGGAGTGGAAAAGGAGGCAAAAACTCTATAAAGTTAATATTGAACCAAGAATTCCCAATTTGGGATATAAGGAGAGAAAAGAAAACTATGCCTAAGGCCCGTTTAACAGGAGGAGATAAGTCTGAAACCTTTGCATTAAACTGCCCCTCTAAAAAAGGATTGCATTTTAATGAAAGCATTAGTTAAAAAAGAAATATGCCTATGGGCAAAGAGAATTAAGCAGAAAAAAGGTCTGCCTTGCCAAACCTCCCACATTTCAAGAGAGATAATTGTTTCTTCTTAGAATTTGTAATCATTGACTACCCTCCTGTATGCATGGGTTTGAAATTTACAGAACCTCAAGGAAAACCCACACTGTGAGAATTTATGTGGTCTCCACTGACCCGCAAAAAACAAACAAAAAAAACACCCAAAAAACAAAAATCCTAAATACATTCTGGAAGAAAGCAGGTTTAATGTCACCTCTCAAGATTCCCATTGATTATCTTCTGACAAATTTAAATTCACAGTAAAAAAAATGAACGAATACGTGAGCAAACACACAACTATGAGTGCTCCCCAATAAAGACAAAAACAAAAACACACTTGGATCCTAAGTCCAAACACACTTGGGCTTAATACAATTCAATTCAAACTATTAAGTAGTGAAAGAACAAATGGCTGTAAACATGACCTAGTGGGTGTCTATGAAGGAGATTTTTTAAATGTGTTTCTTATGATTAAGTAAAAAGCGGTGATCTCCACAGAGCATGATAATGAACAGACTACTTACAACAGACCAGGTGTCCACACAGCAAGATGGATAGGACTTAAAAAAAGTGTTACATATGAAAAGATAAGAAACAGAATGAGGTCTAGACCAAAATGCTTCTTATTAAAAATGTATACATTTAAACAGGATATGTTTTACCATGATCCATCCAAATAAACGATGGCTGGGTAACACCACAGGAAGTTAGGAAACAGACCAGTGATGAAAGAGTATCATGAATGGATGACTCTGGCCAACACAGTCCTCTGCCCCTAAACCTCACCCTCTCCACCAAGCAATAAAATACAAGAACATCCCTAGAATGATCAGGCCAACCCACTATTTATTGGTTCTCACTCTCTGACAGGTGTGCAATTACCTAGAGAAACAATTCTTAACTGATGGATTCCATTTATGGAAGTACAGAGTATATATAGTAAATTGCAAAATGATTTTTAACGAATTTTTTTGTTAATAAGTTCAAAATGTTTTCAAAGTTTGCCCTAATATCTCACTGAAAAGCCTTTAAATGATCAATAAGAATATATCAATACACCTAAGAATCATCATTTGTCATACATTATTAAATATGCATGAAATATTTTGTTACATTTATGATAAGGCATGATAGGAAAATACTAGTGTTATTTTAAAAGAGAAACTTGATTTTATTAGGTTAACTAGTATCTAATGTTAAAATAGTTAATTAATAAGTCATACATCATATTGATCATTGAATACTCTAGGTAAATATAACCATTATTAAGTAACTATGTTACGCCCAACGAGATAGCATAAGATTTTAAAAATATGAAGGAGGTAAACACCATGCATCGTGATAGAAAAAAAATCTCCATATCAGGAGGCATTTAGAGAATAAACAATTACAGAATTTTACGTTTGACAAAAATGGCTGTGGAACTCAGAAATAGATGAGAAATGGTTTTATGGAGCTAAAGCTGAGTCAAGAGAAAGGCAATATGTGGAAAAGTTGTAGGAAAAATCATTTGCATTATAGGTAGATCTGAAATATATATTTTAAGAGAAATGTGCAAGACAAAAGAATATATGGGAATATAATATACATTTGTAGAAATGTAAAAAACATAAAATGAGATTTGCAAATTTATTACCATCAACAACATAAAGGGCTTTTAAAATTATGATTAGAACTAGAAGATCAAAATGAAATAATGGCCAATGACATGGTGAAGAAATGGAATTCTCGACTCTTTCACTTCTTTCTTTCTAGTTAGGGATAAAGATCTTTAGACTGAAAGGAGGAATCAAAGATGGAAAAAAAAGAGCTGAAGGCACGGGTCACAAAAGAGATTGTATATTAATAGGTAGCTCTAAATGAATAAATCTCCTGGACTGGGCAATTTGGATTCTAGTGTAATGGGAGTTTGAATATCAATTTATCGAATATAAGTTTAGAGAGTCCTAGAGAATACGAAAGGTTTTTTTTTTCTTTAAAAGGAACAAAACTAAAAAAAAAAAAAAAGGAACAAAACTGGTTCTTAAAATTTATTATAAATATTTGCCAAAAAACCCTAATAGACTTTAGAATGAGTTTTTGAGTGAATGCCTTGGTGTGTGGGGCTTGGGGCTTGGGGGTTGGGGATAGGTACTCAAGAACGAACAGTGATCATGTTAGGATCTTGGATTATTGCAATAATAAGTCATGCCATGTTAAGGTAATATTCTTATTAAAATGTTGAGGCCTTAGGACACTTACTATAAACTAAAGTTTTATCAACCTAAGTGAATTATTCTCATGGGTGACATAAAATCAGTGAAACATCACCGACTTCTCAGGAGTACTGAATCATTCAGGCCTCTTTGGGTTGGTTCTGAATGTAAAGGCGTAAATAGAATTGAATTTGTTGCTTAAGTGAAAATGCTGGTAGGCAATCCAAGCTTTATGGTAGCTACAATCATCAGGGACTCAGGCCTTTTTGGACTCCTACCATCTTTTTTTTTTTTTTTTAATTGAGGTATAACTGGCACATAACTTCAAATGAGTGTCAAGTGTACAACATAGTGATTCAGTATTTGTACATATTTCAAAACGATCACCACAATTAAGCCTAGCTAACATCCATCACCATACATAGTTACAAAAATTGTGTGTGTGTGATGATAACTTTTAAGATCTTCTCTCTTAGCAACTTTCAGATGAGCAATACAGTATTACCAACTGTACTCACCAATTACATCCCCATGACTTATTTTAGAACTGGAAGTTTATACCTTTTAACCTCCACTCATGTTACCTACTTCCCATTCAATGACCAATCTGTTCTTTGTATTTATAATCTTGGTTTCATTTATTTATTTCCACATATAAGTGAGATCACGTCTTCCTCTGCCTGACTTATACTTAGCATAATGCTCTCAAGGTGCTTCCATGTTGTAAATGGTGAGATTTCACTCTTTTTAGGTTTTACCACTCTTGACTGTAGGTGGCTGCTCTAGCAACTTCCACAAGATCTGCTTTCCATCAAGAAGACAGGGAAATGGGGAGAGAGGACACTTAGACCTAACTCTCAGGCAGGGTCAGGAAGTGACCCTTTTCACTTCCGTTCACATCTAATTGGTCGGCACTTGATTGCCTGCACACACCTGGTTAGTAGGATACCGGGGCTTTTAGGATTTAGCTGGGTCACTATGTGAGAGTTAAAAATTCTTTTTCTGAGGAAAAAGAGAATATTTATTGGAGAGACAGCAAGCAATTCAACCTTAGTAACTAGTGTATCACACTTTCCCTTTGAAGATAATTATACAAGTCACACATTATGATCTATTTATAAAAATCTTAAATATGGAGCAAAAAAGTCCTTTAACATTCTTCTCTATATCCCTTTCCCTTCACAAACTTAATCACTGCCACCATTTGATTCTTTCTCCTATACCTTTTCAGGCAAATTAAATATATGCTATACATATTTATACCTAGCCCTCTTTTGTTAACCAAACTGAAATATTACTACCCTTGTTTTACAGTTTGATTTTTTTTCATCCAGCTATATCTCTTAGAGACTGTCTTATTTCATTTTACATACATTTATACAAATCTAATAAGTAAATGCATAGTATTTCATAGTATAAACATTTTTAATTGATCTTATTAAGGATATTTAGGCTGTTCCCAACTTCTTTGCTAATTCAAACAGTTTTTCCACAAAAAAACTGTATTTTGTGATCATGACCTATGCTTCAGTGAAATGTGGATATATTTCTATGAAATGAATCCTTAGGGAGAAGCTTATGTGTCTAAATATATACTCATTTATGCAATTTTGCACATTTGTTCTTCTATGGAAATCTTAGAACCAGCTGATCAAATCCAATAAAATAAATCTTGTTAATAAGATCTTTTAAAATAGATATTATACATTAATCTTTGGCATTGCATAGAATATATGAAGAGAAACTGATATCTTTAATATTACATGGACTTCCTATTCTAGGAGTGTGATGTTTCTTTCCAATATTTGTTCTTTCTTTATTCAATTTCAGTTTTATAGTTTCCTTAAGATATTGTGCAGTTCTAAAAAAAGATATTGTACAGTTCTTATTAGCATATCCTAGTGTATCCTTTTATAGTGTTTTTTCATTAAGATGACTACATTCTATTACATTTTCTATTGGTTATGACATATAAGAAAACTGCCGATTTTTTAAAAATTTGGAGTTATATTCAGTAAAATTAACAAATACTCTTATTGTTTCTCACTGTTTAACATCAAAACGTCTTGGTTGATCTCTGCCACTGAAAAATCATCATCCCTCCTCTGGTTTCCACACTTGACCCAGTCTCAGTCCCAGAGTCTATCAAATAAAGCAGAGTCCAGGTCCCCTTGAGTATTGCAACCTGTAATTCCATAGCAGGTGTATATAGTAGGAATTTCATTAATTCTCCCACATAGTGACCTATGACTTCCAAGGCAAAGGAAGAGTTATTGCATTTTGCGCCTGACATATCGCATTTCATCATATACTAGAATGTCTTTGGAAATCTAAAAATAAGCTATAGTTATTTGCAGATGGAGTAATTGTCTATATGCAAAATTCTAAAGAACCTAGTGATTATTAGAAATAAGAAGGGCCTTACAAAAGTTTGCTGAAAGTAAAATCAATATACAAAGTCAATTAAATTTCTATACCGGTTTGTGGCTTATATTTTAACTTTCTTTCTGAAGTTTCCTGAGGGATATAAGTTCTTTATTCTAACATATTAAGCTTAATCTATCTTTTCTTTTAGGTCTATGTTTTTGGTTGTTTTGTTTATCAGGTCCTTCCCTACTTTGATTTCTAAAAGTGTCTGGAACTCGTATTTTCGTACAAATTAGGGATCCATTTTTGTCCCACTTGAATGCTCAGTTTTAAAACAGCGTGGTTTTCTGAACAGATCATCTTTCTACCTAGATGGGTACTTGTTGCTCTGTTGTATACCAAGTTTCCATTTATTCTGGATCCATTTCTGGATTCCTTGTTCTGCATCCCTGATCTGCTTGTCTACCCCCGAATCAAAACTACACTGTACTGAATACTATAGCAGTATAATAAGTCACGATATTTTGATATTTATAAGTCCCCTAACTTAGCTTTCTTTCTTAAGTGTCTTGGCTATTTTGGGCCCTTTGATCCTCCATATGTATTTTAGAATCAGCTTGCCAAATTTCTTGAAGAAAGCTGGTAGGACATTTTTGGTTTTAGGGATTAAAAGAAATTTGCGTGTTGAGGAGCACTGATATCTTTTCTGTACCAAGTGTTCCCATCTGTGAACATATTATACCATTATGTTTTAAAAGTTTTCTTCCATGTCCTTCGATAAAATATAATCATTTTCCATATATACAGCTTACAAATTTTTATTGTATTTTTCTTGTTTGTTTATTTGTTGCTATTAATGACTTCTTTCTTTTATACCTTTTGTTTTGTGGTAATGGAGACAATCACATAATATGCAACAAATTATCGTTTTATTTCTATCTTTCCTATCCCTTTATATTATGTATTTATTTATTTTTCTTATTGTACTAGCAAGATTATTCCATCTCATGTTGAGTAGAAATAGTTATAGTGACCAAATTTGTCTTGTTTCTAAAGGAAATATTTGAAAAGAATTTTAAAGGGCATATTTCAATATTTCTTTGGTGATTATGGTATTTGTTGATTGTTTTTAATGCATACTATATTTCAGGTTAAGCAAGTTCCATTCTTTTCTTCAGACTATAATTAATCATCAGTATCTTTATCGTCTCACTGAAGAATGAAGGCTCCTGAATGCCTTAGCTTTTTTGTAACTTTTACTTAAAATCCATATTCTCCTATAGGCTTTTAGCTGTGTTTTGACTTTTTTTTTACTCCAACAACTGAGAATTTATTGTTACCATTTTCATAATATAAACATTTGGATTTATTTGCATATTTATCAGGGTTTTGTTGGGGGGTTTTTATGTTGCATTTTTTCTCTAGAATAATTTTCCTTCTTTCTTAACCAAATTCTTTAGTAATTAAGTTAGGATAACAAAATCACTCAATTTTCATTTTCCCAAAAGTGTATTTCACTTTTATCTTTAAAAAGTAGATTCACTGAATACTGTTACCTAGGTGATATTTTTTTTTCTCAACACTTTGAAGTTACTATTCCATTTTCTCATGGTCCCCATTGTTACCATTACAAGTCATCTTTTAGAGGAATTCAGTTCCTTTGGAAATAATCTATTTCTGTGGGCCAGAAGTGTGGCCACAGTGCGGTTTAGTTGATTTCTCCATTGCAGGTCTCCTAAAACTGGAATCAAGACATTAGCAGAGCTGCATCCCTGGACTGAATCCCCATTTCCTTGCTGGCTGTGAGCCAGCCAAGGGCTGCCCTTGACTCCTAGAAGCCTCCCATTGGTCCTTGAACATGGACCCCATATCTCAGAGCCAGCAAAGGCATGTTAATCCTGCTTCAACTGGGGTCTCTCTGACTTCTTGGCTGTGTCCCTCATATGTCCCTTCTTCCACATCTCTCTGACTCCAAGCAGAGAAAGTTGTTTTTAAGATCTTCCGTGATTACACTGGGCCCACTAAATCAATCCAAGATAACCTCCTTTACTTACATTGGCAAAGTCTTTTGCCATGTGATGTGACACTCATACCAGGGATCAGGGTATGGATATTTTGGGGGAGAGGGGGTTCTGCCTTCCAGATGGGCTTATTAATATATATATATTTTTAAATGATAAGCTCTTGCTTCTTACAACTTTATCCCTGGGCATTCTTTGAGACCTTGGTTTAAAGTGTGTTCCTTTAGAAAATGTGCTTCTCAAAGCATGTAGGATACTGCTAATGCAGCTAAATAATTTAAATTTCCACTGTGATGTTTTCTGGTGCTATGAATTGGGGCCCTAACACATACAAGCACAGAATTTTCATTAGGAATTTTCGGAGAAGCCTTATTTTCTCCTCCCATTTCCCTGGGTCAAGGCAAGATAAACGCATCTTTTATAGGACAATTCCTTTTTCTTCTCTGATTTGCAAGCATTGGCCAGCAGGGGCTGACAGCTTCCTCAGGCTGGACATCAACTCCAGCTCCCACCCTGGGGCTCCAGCTCTGCTTTTCACTGTGCATCTGGGTCAGCTCCTCCCGCTCTCCGATCATCACTTACGGTAGCTTCACTCAGACGTTCAGGAAGACATATTTACGTAGGGAAAAATACCCACCTACCCCAGTCCCAGAACATTATCTTTATTTACACTGTAATATGTAAAGCCCTAGCCCCCAGAAGTGAGATTTTCAGACACATAACCTGACCTCTACTTCTGTCTCTCTCTGTGTTGTCATCCCCATTCCAAAGGGAAAGCGTTTAAGGAGAAAAGAAAAAGAGGACCAACTTTCATGCCATGAAAGTTTCTTCTTAAACAAGAAGGAAAAAAGGGGCATAAGTATGTTAAAATAATATGTTTACATTTTAATTTATCCTCCAAGTGACTATTTAAAAACTTGATTTTTTTTCCAAATAGGTTTAGATTTTCCTTTTTTTATGGGTAGCTCTCGTGTGTTCTGAGAATCCTCTCAGTTTAACTAAATTGTTTGGATTAATTTCATATGGGGAAGGAAAAACCCATGATAATTTTAAAAGAGAAAGCTAAAAAAGGAGGTTTAAAGTCAAATATGCATCTTCCCTTAAGTGTGACAACGTTTTTTTGTGTCATTTGACTCTGTCTCAAGTTATTTGTCAAGTTTTTAAACTATTGAAATGCATATTAACAGAGGTTTTTAAACTTTTGCTTTTAAGTGTAGGCGACATTTTTTTATTAACCAGACTTGGAATGTCCAGAATACTTTCATCTTCAGATCCCTTGGAATTATTTCTTTGCTCTATTTAATAAATATTTATTAAGAGCCTATTATTAAGAGCCTGTTGTGTTATTTTGTTGTTTATTAATAACATTCATAAATGTTATTAAGAACACTCTATTAGCCACAGAGAAACAGATAGGAGCAAGATCAATATTTCATGGGACTCAACTTCTGGTGGACTGACAAAAAGAAAAGAAAAGCAAAAGAAGGTCTAGAATAATATCAGGGAGTGATAAGTGCTCTGAAGGAAATGATAGTGCGGGCTCAAGGGACAGTGGTTGGAGTGAGGAAGTTTGAAGCAAGGTGGCTAAGGAATGCCTGTGAAGAGGTGACCTGAGCAGATACCCGAATGGGGATACCCTGGAGCAAACCTGGGATGTATTTATGACTACTGGAGAATCCAGATCTAAAGACCCAACTTGTTAAATAATGAACAGCAGAAAAGCAGACCTAACATTTTTTTTTTTTAATTTTATTTTTATTATTTGCCCAAGGGGTACAGGTCTGTGAATCATCAGGCTTACATCTTTCACAGCCCTCACCAAAGCACAAACCCTCCCCAATGTCCATAACCCATCCACCCTATCCCTACCCTCCCACCCCCCAGTAACCCTCAGTTTGTTTTATGAGATTAGAAGTCTCTTATGGTTTGTCTCCTTCCCCATCCCACAGACCTAACATTTTTGTAAAGATAAAAATCAACTTCCTGTTTTGGCATTACAAGTCACGGGACTCAAAAATCCTGTAGACGTAAACACTCATTTATATGGATCTCTGCCAAGGAAAAGTACAAATCCTTACCCAGCACGTTAGACACACAGACAAGAACTCATGCTCCCAATAAGCTGTTAACAGAGAAGAAAAATATGCCTAGGTTATAAATTGCTAGAGATCAAATTTTCTTTAGGGTTTTGACTGGCTTCTGACCATCTGCAAAAGTGAAAATTTCCGAGGAGAAAATCTAGGTGATTAAGCATGAAACAATGAAAGGAAGTCTCAGCCTGTCTCCTGGCGGTGAGATGGAGTGAGCTCTGCTTTTTGCACACAAGGCAGTTTTGACAAACCCGTACTTATCTCTTCCATTCACAGGGTTTGTTGTTTTAAGGCAAATGCACTCTATAGAACTCTTTATAAAACTGCATGCATTTTTAAAATTACTATTTATTGAGTCTGACAGCCTATATTAACATAAAATGTGTACTTAAAAATAGAGCTAAAAATTGAAGAATCCCACTCTGTTTTTGAAGAATTTAGAAGTATTTCAATATACTTTCATTCAGATTATGTTTTTCTGATATAAGATGGTCTTTTAATTTTCCATTTTTTATAAATTTTTCAACAAATATTGAAAAGCAAATCAGGTCTGAATGTAGGTTAGTGCAGTTAAGTGCAGCCCTGGCACTGCGACATGTACTTTCAAAGGGTTCCCAGTGCCCAGAGGATCTGGTATATACAAATAAAGCTAAAACTAAGAAAGACTCATGAAATTTTAACTTATCTATATCTCCTGAAAAGTCTTATGTCATTCTTTCCTATAGTCACCCCCACAATATCCCCTGTGTGAATTGCAATGATTGTTCTGCTCTGTTCATTCATATTGACCATCCTACCTTCTTACTCTCTCTCCTTAGTAAGATTATTTTCATACTTTTCCATGGAGGACAAAAGTCATCACTTTTCTCTAATGAAAAACATTACTGCGATCATTGTACTTATCCCTATAGCACCGAACATTCTGCTGCAGTCAATGTTGGTATTGATGTTTCCCTTGCTTGGTTTTAACCAGGCTCTTTCAATGTGGAAATTATCCTTTTCCCATTTAAATACCCATGAAAGAGTATTTCATTGTATTTCATTTTTACTAAAAATTAAATATAAATTGCATTTTAGAGAAATAAGAAATGACATGAATAACTTTTCAAAATTAATATGCCAAATGGAAAAAAGACATGTTAAGAATTTTAATAAATAACTGAGATTTATAAAAAAAATGGGTATTAGGTAAAACTAATTCATTGTACTTGAATAGAATATGGATTTCCAGAATTTCCCACCCCACGTTTCTCAATGTACTGTACAAACGTAATTGTCAAATGTTGGAAGTGGTCTCTCTCTCTATGCTTATCAATTTAGCCCAGAGTGCTGCAGCTGAGATTTTGGAATCTTCCTCTATATGTCAGTAGGAGGTAGAAAAGGAACAAGAAAAGGAGCCTCTTACCCCCAAAGCAGTTTGGAGGTGGCCCAGAGGAAGAAACTTAGTAATTTAGCTGAGGAAATGACGAGAAGGAAATTGTTTTGTGTCTCAGGAACCATGTGGAATTCCGAGATAAGACGAACAGTTGCTAATTTGAGTATAAAAGCAGGAAACATGATACACTTGTTTCCTTTTATGCAAACACAAGTATATGAGGGGGTGTGTGAAAATTATTTTTCTCTTGCTGAACCACAAAGACATAGAATCAAAGTGCTTCTTTTAGACATACTGGCTTTTCTTTCTTTCTTTTTTTCTTCTGTCTCTTCTATTTCTTGTGGATATTATGGCTAATAACACAACAAGTTTAGGGAGTCCATGGCCAGAAAACTTTTGGGGTAAGATATTTTCTTTAACTGTTTTTAATTTAAAAGTAAGATGCAGAAATGTACTGCATAATTTATTAAAACATTGAAAATATCTGAGTTATTTTGTTTACCGTGAACTGATTATTTAAGTTTTCATAGGTTTATTATAATAAGTACATTCATGTAAAATATCTTTAAAGTGGGTGATGAAGACACTCAAGAAGAATCTGGCAACAAGTATAGATTTTGGCTGGTGTTATAAAATATAATTTAAAAATACTGTGAGAAAAATAAAAGAGGGAAGTAATTGTTTAGAATATGATAATATGGGTTTTGTTGGAAAATTAAGTTTTATTTGTCTTAAGGTTATAAATTATATATCTTATTTCATGACATCAAGAATTGTTATAGAGCTTATTCTAGCTTACGTTGTCAATGTTATACTCTTTAACTTCCAAAGTGAATCAAAATAACAAAATCTATACTTCAGGAGTGTGATGACACAGATAAAATAAGGAATCTTATAAAATTAAAGGAAGAAAAAAACTATAGTACAAAAATTTCACTGGAAATAACCTCACATATAATACTAAAAGGAAACCTATCACAGGGGAAAAAAGAAGCAATATAAAAGTATTTTTTGTCTGAGTTCAGACACAGCTACTAGTTAGTTAGCATCAATACCAAGGTAAAGCTGAGGTTGAAATAAAGGGAAGGGCTAGGGAAGAAGAGCTAAGATATAAAATTGACAACTCTTCTTGGATTCAGGGAAGTTTTAAAAATAAAGGGAGCAATTTCAGTTAAATTCAGAAAAAAACATTTTTTTAAAGGAGACAATGAAGTTTATGAAGAGATCAATAGTCCTATTTATTAGTCCAGAACAAGTTTTTAGTTCCCTCAGAGAACTATTTCATACCTTCTTTTATGACTTGTGGGGACTCTTTGGAAACTATTAGTGAAAGCGAGGAGCAGGTTGACCGTCCCTAACAACCTCACCTAGCTGTCCGCCATCACACAAATGTGCATGAAGGGAATTAATTCATTTTTTTTTTGTTTTCTTACCATCAACCCTTTCTGTTTGTTCAGGCCTGGAAAGGAGGGATATTAGTAAATATCTTAATCTAATTATTAAAGAAAAGATAAGGAGAAAGTAAATTATGTTTACATATTGTAAGGAATGGCTTTGGTAATAAGTAATTCCAGGTAGACACCAACAGACAATATGCCTTAGAATTATGGAAGTCTTCATTATATATATATTTGTTACAATAGTGCTTGCTGTCTTCACTTATAGAGAAAGTGAATATATCAGACATACACTGAACATAACTACAGTATGTTTACACTGAATGCATTATTATAAAAATTACTATATAAATTATTCAGAAGCAAAGTAGTTCTTACTATAAAAATTAATCTACAAAAGCCAGATCTCTTTTTTTTTTCAGACCATTTGAAGTTAAATTCCAGGTTTACTTAAGTAAAAGAAATTATTAGCCACTGATGAAACATGGGGAGTAATTATAAAATGAACCTGAATTAATAAGAGAATGACTAGTTGAAGTCTATTTGCCAATCTTAAAAACATTGATTTTTTTTAAATATAAAAATTTGTGCTGAGAAGGAATTAAAACTCACTGTTCCAAAGATAGTTGCTAGTGTTTGTCTTAGTATGTGAATACAATGGAAAATAGATGGAAATAGTGAAAACCAGGAAAGGGAGTGTTACATTGATAAGCATTAACAAAACTAATACAAATATGTTGAGCATATATTGGGGATGATTTGGGGAAAAATATGAAAGATTAAATTATTTCTTCTGGGGTAAAAAATATTAGGTGTAAAATGTAAAAATCTAAATGTAAATATACTAAATATAAAAATTTCCTAAGCTATAAATGTTGACCTTTTAAATTTTAATTTTTTGTATCTAAATTGATATGTATCATGATAAATATGTGATAAGTATATTATTTTGAAAATCTTGTAGAATACAACGTGTTGTCACTCAAAGTCAATTGTCTGCTTGACACTTTGAATTTAGAGAATAAAGATAGAATAGTTGAGAAAAGTGAAACTTGTGCATTGAACCATATGAATTTCTCAAACTAACACACTTAAGATGTATAAAAAGTTGTTTTCTGGATATGGTTTTTTTGGTTAACTTTAATAAATGCTGAAAAATAAGAAAACGATACCAGGTTATTACCGATAATAATAGCTTGCGTTTTCATGGTAATAACCCACTAAAACTTACTTAATGGTGTGCAAGCATTACAGTAATCAGGGCAAGAGGGAGCAAAAAAATTGGTTTGAGACTGACAACACAGCTAAAGACCACGGTGTGTTTCCCACTGCTGCTTTCTGTAATGTGTTTCCCTTCTCTGTGAACATTCCCCACGGAAGCAGAAGGCACCGGAACCTATAAAAGTTTGCTGCATCTCGCCTTCATGAAACAGTTGACACGTGTCCTTAACCTTGGTTCTCTTTTTGATAGAGTCCTAAAGAAGACATAGTTTTGGTTGAATTTCCTGCCTCACCATGTGTTTTTTTTTTTTTCCTTTTGGCTTGCACTGTGAAAAATTGGGGGAGTTATTGGTTCAGGGGCTTGCATTTATTCACCTCATTTAATTCTTTCTTTTTTTAATTATTTGTGCCAGGGGTACAGGTCTGTGAATCATCAGGCTTACACCTTTCACAGCACTCACCATTGCACAAACCCTCCCCAATGTCCATAACCCATCGACCCTATCCCTACCCTCCCACCCCCCAGTAACCCTCAGTTTGTTTTGTGAGATTGAGAGTCTCTTATGGTTTGTCTCCCTCCCTATCCCATCTTGTTTCATTTTTTCCCTCCCTACCCCCCATGACCCCCCGCCCT
>LNAC01000287.1:337514-362831 GCA_002007465.1 Ailurus styani | reverse complement strand
TTCCTCATATCAGAGAGAGCATATGATAATTGTCTTTCTCTGATTGACTTATTTTGCTTAGCATAATACCCTCTAGTTCCATCCACATCATTGCAAATGGCAAGATTTCAGGGTTTTTTGAGGGCTGCACAGTATTCCATTGTATATATATACCACATCTTTATCCATTTATCTGTTGATGGACATCGAGGTATTTTCCATAGTTTGGCTATTGTGGACATTGCTGCTATAAACATTCGGGTGCACGTGCCCCTGAGGATCACCACATTTGTATCTTTAGGGTAAATACCCAGTAGTGAGATTGCTGGGTCGTAGGGTAGCTCTATTTTCAACTTTTGAGGAATCTCCATACTGTTTTCCAGAGTGGCTGCACCAGCTTGCATTCCCACCAACAGTGTAGGAGGGTTCCCTTTTCTCTACATCCTCTCCAACATCTGTCATTTCCTGACTTGTTAATTTTAGCCATTCTGACTGGTGTGTCATCTCATTTAATTCTTACCAAAACTATGTCTATCTTCAAGAAGATCACACTCTTAGAGATTATATCTCCATAAGTACGCAAATATATGCCTATATTATTATCGAGTAACACAAGACAATATATGGGAAAGTGGCAACGATTGTTACAAGTTTTTTAAAAAATGGCCAAAATGGTTCCAAAATCTTTCTTAGAAGAAAAAAAACGAGGCTTTACCTGTTGCTATAAGTCAGATAAGTTTCAAAGAGAGAGATAATCCTTGGGAGGGCATTTCAGTCATTCACGTTCCCTACATTAACTTATTGCCTCATTCACTCATCTACGGATCCAGTTTACTAGTTTCCTCAGAAGCACTGACCGACCACCCACTATATATTAGTCAATGGTTAGGTGTTAGTGATACAAATAAGTCATAGTTGGACAATTTCAGGGATTGTTATCAGCCAATATATAGAAGCAAAAACACACGCCACGTGAGTGGAGGTGAATGACTCGAGGCAGAATTGTGTCAAGTGTTGAACGTCAGTGTAAAAGTTTGACCTGATTTAACAAAACAATTTTAAATTTTGTGAACTTCAGATCTCCCTGTTTTCTTCTTCCTTAGGACTTTTCTCTAAAGTTGGCAAGGGCATAGGGTGGGGATAGGGGTTATTTACTGTGGAGGGTATTGGAAGAAGAGGACTCTGATTATTGATCAAGTTCTGGTCTTTGATGACATCTGCTGATGCCTTTTTCTCATCTGTTTTTGGGACATTCCCCTTTCCCTCCTTGTCTCCACTGCTGAGGGCTCTTACCATAAAAATCTGGCTCATGTGGTCTATGCAACATTTGTTAATGGAATGGTTTTTCCTTTCTTTATGTCCCCTCTGGTGTACTGCCTTTCATTCAGGTAATTTTCCATCTTTCTCAGTGGTACAGAACAATTTTGAATGCTCTCCTAAAATCTCAACTTGTACAAGCCTCTTGAGGTTAGGCTGTTTATCAGGTGCCCTACACCCAGAGGTAACAATGTCTACCATTCCCACTTCTACTTTGCCCGTCAGGTACCCAGGGTTTCTCAGAAGGGCCTGTCGTCTTCCCCATTTGGATCTCAGAAAGCTAAGAATGGATACCAGCTTCTCTGGGATTCTCTAAATCAATCCATAACTCATCACAGGCAGAGCGGAATGATGATCGCTTCTCCCAAACTCTTACTAGTCACATATTTTATAGCCCTTCTCCTTGTCTCTCCAAAAGTTCTTTTTGCACTGCTTCTGATAATTGACTTGTTATGCACTGAATGTTAGTGTCATGCCCCTTCAAACCCATATGTTGAAGCTCTGACACTCAGTGCAATGGATGGTATTTGGAGATGGGGAGGTAATTAGGTTTAGATTAGGTCATGAGCATGGGGGCTGCCTGATACGTTTAGTAGCCGGAGGGGAAAAAGGAAGAGCGATTGTTCTCTCTCCCAATCTCTGCAAGTGTGCTCTGAGGAAAAGCTAAGTGAGGACACAGTGAGAAGAGGGTCACCTGCAAGCTAGGAAGCTCTCACCAGCCCCAGATCATGCTGGCACCTGGATCTTGGACCGCCAAGAAACAAGTGTCTGTTGTTTAAGCTATGCAGGCTATGGTATTTTGTATGGCAGCCCATACTGACAAGGACATGACTCACAGACTATGGTTCATTGTTCCCAGTACTGTTCTTTTTTTTTTTTTAAGATTTTATTTATTTATTTGACAGTGAGAGAGATCACAAGTAGGCAGAGAGGCAGGCAGAGAGAGAGGGGGAAGCAGGCTCCCCGCTGAGCAGAGAGCCTGATCTGGGACTTGATCCCAGGACCCTGCATCATGACCTGAGCCAAAGGCAGAGGTTTAACCCACTGAACCACCCAGGCACCCCTATCCATAACATTTTTAATAGGAAAATTTTAAATGATGGAGTCACTGTCTTTAACAATAGTGGACTACTCAGATTTTCTATTGATTCTTCTATATGGGAATTTGTATTTTCCAAAATTTTTCTCACTTAAATTTCCAAATATATTGCCTTAAAGTTGTTCAGGATATTCTTTCATATGTTTTTCTAGTATTTCATTATGAAAATGTTAAAATATACAGAAACACATAAAGGATTTTTACAGTGAATACCCATATGCCTACCACTTAGGTTCTATCATAGGCATTTTTACAATGCTTGTTTTATTCACCAATCTATTAGCTTATATTTCAAAGCAGATTGAAGATATCCGTATATTTTCTCTTAATTACATCAGCATGTATATCATTAATCAGAATTCAATACTTAGTACATTTTTTTTCTTTTTAAGGTCAAATTTACCTACAATGAAATGTGTAAAATAAATAATAATGAAGTACACAGATCATAAATGAACATTTGCTGAATTTTGACAGACATGTACACACCTGAGTAACTCAAACCCCAATTATAGATAGTAAATATTATCACCAACCCCAAAAGTTCCCTAATTTCACATCCCAGTCAATTCCTGTCTACACCATTCCCACATGAAACTATTACTTTGTTATTTTTCTAGAACAGATTAGCTTTGCCTGTTCCAGAACTTCATATAAATGAAGTCATACAGTATTTGCTCTTTTGGGTATTAAGAATAAAGCTATAACAAGATATTCTTGTAAAAGTTGCTTGTTGATATGTGTTTTCATTATTCTTGATAACTACCTAGTAGTGGAAATGCTTGTCATGACATTGGTGTATGTTTGATTTTATAAGAAATTGTCAAGCCTTTTTCCAAAGTGGTTATGCAGTTTACTTTTTCCAACAATGAATGAGGATTTAAGTTGCTTCATATCTTTTCCAATAGGTCTTCTTTATTCTCAACCCTTTACATTTTAGCTTTTCTGGTCAGTATTTAGTTTTACCTTATTGTGGTTTCAGTTTGTATTTTCCTGATGACTAATGATGATGATCAGGGGTTGGCAAGGTATGACTTCCAGGTTAAATATGATGTATGACCCGATTTTATAAATAAAGTTTTATTGGGGCATTTGTTTATGTGTTTATGCTATTTTGTGCTACAATAGAGTTGAGTAGTTTCAATAATGTATGACCTAAAAAGCCTAAAATATTTGCTACCCGTGTATTTACAGAAAAAAAAATTTGTTGATTCTTGACATTGAACATCTTCTCTCTTGGTTACTGGCCTTTAAATATCTATTTAAAGAAGTGTCTGTTCATTTCTTTGGCCCATTTTTATTTTCTTTATCTTTTCTTTCTGTTTTTTTTTTTATTACTGATTGTGAAAGTCATTTACATATTCTGGTTATGAGTCAGTTGTCAGATATATATTTGTAAATGTTTTCTACCTGTCTGTGGCTTGCTTATTTATTTTCTTACATGTCTTTTGCTGAGCAGATTTAAAAATTATCAAGTCTAATCTATCTAGTTAGATATCACCTATTTATTATGTGTGTGTTTATTTTAAAGAAAATAAAAGAAAACAGTCTTTTCTATTTACACTGATACTATTTCTGATGTTCTTTATTTCTTCTTGAAGATCTAAGTCTTTAATCTGATATTATTTCCCTTCAAGCTAAAGATTTCCTTGAATAAAGCTTTTAATGCAGAGCTGCTGAGGATGAATTTTTCTCCTACACCTGAAAGATTATTTATTTCACTATTATTTTTAAAGGATAATTTTCATAATATACAATTCTGGGTCGATTATTTTTTAATTATTTTGAAATATGATTGTATCTTTCTGGAGATTAGTATTTATTCCAATAATTAGTTTTTCTGAATGTAATATGTCATTATTACATTGCTATTTTTAATTTGGTTGCTTTCAGTTTATCTTTGATCTTCAGTTGTTTGATTATGACATGCCTATGCATGGTTCTTTATATATATAATTTCCTGCTTGGTATATCTGAGACTCTTGAATCTGTAAATTAATTTCTTTCACTAATTTTGAAAAACTTCAACCTTATTTCTTCAAATAGTTTTTAGCTTCATTCTCTCTTTTCTTTGCTTCTGGTACTATAATTACACATATATTAAATATTTTTATATCGTTCCATAATTCTCTGAGACTCTGTTCCCCCCACTAATTATTTTTTCTCCATTTTTCAAATTAGAAAATTTCTATTAATTTATCTTTAAGTTTACTGACTCATTTCACTGTTATTTAAGATTTAATTTATTTATTTTGAGAGAGAGAAAGAGTGCGTGCACACATGAGTAGGGGAGGGACAGAAGGAGAGGGAAAGAGAGAATCTCAGGCAGACTGCCTGCTGAGCGGAGAGCCCAACTTGGGGCTCTATCTCATGACCCCGAGATCATGACCCAAGCTGAAATCAAGAGTTGGATGCTTGACTGACTGAGCCACCCAGGTGCCCCTCTTCTCACTGTCATCTTAAATTCAATGTTAGAGCCAGTGAGTGAATTTTTTTAGTTTTGATATTCTTAATTCCATTTGGTTCTTTCTTTTCTTTTCTTTTTTTTAAAGATTGTATTATTTATTTCACAGAGAGAGAGAGTGCAAGAAGGGGGAATGCAAGCAGAGGGAGAAGGAAAAGCAGGCTCTCCACTGAGAAGGGAGACTGATGTGGGGCTCCATCCCAGAACCCTGGGATCACAACCTGAGTCAAAGGCAGACACCTAACCAACCGAGCCACCTAGGCACCCCCATTTGGTTCTTTCTTAGAGTTTGTATTTTATGCTGATATACCCACTTTTCACTCATTATGAATACTTTCCTTCATATCATTGATCCTAAATACACAAGTTTAAAATTTTTATCTATTAACTCCAATCTGGTCATTCCAGATGACTCCAACTGAGATCTGGTCATTTTAGGCTATGTCTTTGTTGACTACCTTCTCTCCCAAGAATGGGTCACATTTTCTTGTTTCCCCATATGTTAAGTACTTTTATATTGTATCATGGACATTTTGAATGGGCCTTTGGATTCTGCTATATTACCTTAAAGAGGTTTCTTTTTTCTTTCCCAGTTCTCACAGGCAAATAACTTTGTTGAGAACTCAAACTACAAAAATCTATAAAGCTTGTCTCTTAAAGGGCCATTCAAGTCTCAGTTTAACTCAGTTAATTTCTTTCTTTTCTCTAGCTTGCTATTTGAAACATACAATGTGGTTCTGGAGTCAGCTGTAGATATAGGAAATGTTTATCAATAAAATAATAAAATTAGTAATAAAATAAAATGTTTATCAATGCCTTCTCTTGGCATTCTCTTTTCTAGGATTTTTCTCTCATATTTAAGTGGCTCTGGTTGCCACAATCTCTGTCTGGTTCTCCAAAACTGGAAATACTGTAGGTTTTCAATTGTTGTTTTACCTGCTGACATAATTAGGACTGGAAACTGTCCTTAGGTTAGAAGTTTTGAAAACTAGGAAATTCTGCCTACTGCCTGCTATTCTTGTCTTCCAAGTGTCAACTTCTCTCTACAGGCTGCTTACATTTGGTCATTTATTCAGTGCCTTTAGGCAGGATTTTTTGAGGGGAGGAGAGCATTGTTATTTCCAGTGCTTAGTCCTTGTACCTGGAAGGGTCAGTCCATAAAAGCTAACTTGGAATCCTCTCTTCATGAGTTTTCACTGCCTACATAATCTGTTCTTTTTTTTTTTTTTTTTAAGATTTTATTTTATTTATTTGACAGAGAGAGAGATTACAAATAGGCAGAGAGGCAGGCAGAGAGAGAGGGGGAAGCAGGCTCCCCGCCGAGCAGGGAGCCCGATATGGGCCTCGATCCCAGGACCCTGAGATCATGACCTGAGCCGAAGGCAGAGGCTTTAACCCACTGAGCCACCCAGGCGCCCTACATAATCTGTTCTAATACCAACTTTTCAGTTTCTGATATTGGTAATTCATTCTCTCTCCCTCCTTCCGTCCCCACATCCCATCTTGGTCATTCCTATCAGTAGTTAATCAATTTTTTTATTAGATTTTCTTTTTCATGGAAACCACACTTGGTTTTGATAATTCTGCTTCTTTGTTTCTTTTTTCTTTTTTCTATGTCATTACATTTTCCTTTCTCTTAATTATTTACTGTATTCCATTTTACTTGGGTTTGATTTAGCTGGTTTTTGTTAGCTTCTTGATGTAGAAGCTTATATCATTGATTTTTCAGCCTTTCTTCATTTTAAATGTATGCCTCTAAAGCTACACATTTTCCTCTAAACACAGCTTTAGGTGTATTTCACATGTTTTGATATTTCATATTTTTAATATAATTCAGTTAAAGTATCTTCTAACTTTCATTAGATATTTTTATTTGAATATTTTATAGGTTCCAAATATTTGTTGAAATTTTTCAACTTGTTACTTATTTTCTTTAACATATTAATTCATGGTTATTTTAATATTTGTATCTGATAACTGTAATATCTTGATAATTTATAGTTATTTTTCTATGGCATATTTGTTCCCTTAGTTTTTGCTTATTTGATCTTGTCTCTTGGAATGCTTGTAATTTACTATTTATGCTCAATATTGTTTGGGCATTGTAGAAACAATTTAAGGCCCCAAGTAAGGTCATATTTTTCTAGAAGGAATTAATTTTTCCTCTGGGGTTAGTTGGGATCATCTCATCTTATTCTAATCTGATCTGATATGTATCTGCATTTCTATCTTTGTGAAGTCTGCTCTTTCTCCTGTTTGCTATTCTTATTCTTTTTTATAAAGATTTTATTTATTTATTTATTTATTTATTTATTTATTTATTTATTTGACACAGAGAGAGAGAGATCACAAGTAGGCTGAGAGGCAGGCAGAGAGAGAGGAGGAAGCAGGCTCCTTGCCCAGCAGGGAGCCCCATGCAGGCCTTGACCCGGGGGTCCTGGGATCATGACCTGAGCTGAAGGCAGAGGCTTTAACCCACTGAGCCACCCAGGCGCCCTGTTTGCTATTATTCTTAGGGAGTAGCTCTTCAGGGGCCCTACTCAGTGTCTGGAATGTTCTCAGAGTCCATCTTCCTTGGCAGTTCTTAACTCCAATTTTTGTTTTCCAAGCCTACTTAAATTGCATAGAATTCTACTCAGATTTTTTGCTTCTCTTTACAGATTACTGTCACATGAGATTTTTTTTTCTCCTGAAATTTGTTCTTTTGAGTTAGCGGTTTTGGCAGGTCTCTGATGGCTTCAAACAGGTTTTTAAAAAATATTTTTAATCTTTATCTTTGAATCATTCTCAGTGTTTTTCTATAGACTAATTCATCATATACAAAAAAAGGTATGCGACGCTTTTTTTTGAATTTACTTTGTACTCTAGTAATAGTGTTGACTAATTATATTCAGAATATGGCTTATGCTCTAAGTCAAAACTACTTGCAAATCTTCGAGACTTTTGTTTATTTGACCCACATTCATGCACAAAAGATAACTCAAATCTCATTTCTTTCATCGAGCTTTTTCTAACCGTTCTATATGCAAGTTATGTTATCTTTCATTTTTAATGACACTTTTATGGCCCATGACACGTACACATCTTATTTACTTCTAAAAAAGAGTATAAATGAACGAGTCTAGTTTCTATTAATCTTGAAGGAAAAGGAAAACCAGGAGTGCCAGTTAGGCATCAGAGGTGGGACAAGATGAAATTTTAAATAGGTTGATCAGAGTAGGCTTAAATAAGAAAGCAACATATGAGTGAAAACTTGAAGTTGGCCATTGGAGATAGCCAGGGAATTTCAGGAATAGATTACAACCAATGCAAAGCCTTAGGTCAGGAGCACATCCAGTCTGTTTAAGGAACAGTGTGGATGGAGCTAAGACAGAGGGAGAGTAAAAAATGACCACAGATAATTGGGAACAGGACAAATTGGAACTTTAAGAACATTTTTAGAAGTTTGCTTTTGCCCTGGGAGAAGTGGAGAAAAAGACTGAT
Source organism: Ailurus styani (assembly GCA_002007465.1). Classification (NCBI taxonomy): domain Eukaryota; kingdom Metazoa; phylum Chordata; class Mammalia; order Carnivora; family Ailuridae; genus Ailurus; species Ailurus styani. The sequence continues at coordinate 354,489 of LNAC01000287.1, read as the reverse complement.
GTGATTTGACTTACATTTTCAAAGGTTCAGCCTGGCTACTGTATTAAGAATAGAGTGTTGTTGGGGGCTGAAGGCAATGATAAAAGCAGGAAGACCAGATAAAGGGTCTGAATATTTCAGCTCAGAGGTGGCGGTCCCTTGAACTAGGGAGATAACAGAGTATGTAAGAGGAGTTGAATTCTGAATATACTGCAGAAAAAAATCAAATGGGATCTACGGCAGATAAGCTACACATAGAAAATACTTACTCTTTGTTTATTGTAATGAATTGAATTTTCTGTTATGTTATTCTCTAAAATACTTTTGCCAAATTCTTCTTATTGCATGAACCATCCTCCTATGCACTCTAGGCTACCAAGAATAGGACAGCTTGCTTTAGCATTAGCAGACCCTCTAATTCTTATAATTGCAAAGGGTTTTATGAATTGAGCAGTGTTTCATTCTCTCGACACTGATAAAATCACTTTTCAGATATTGGAACAGTTCAATAAAAGGCCACTAGATGGTGACCTCTACTAAATTTTAGTACTATGAACAGCCTTCGAAGCATTGATTAGATGTCCTGAAAGACATATTCAATATTAGAATCTTAGAACTGAAAGACGCTATAGTGGCCATTATTATTAGGTCAGGAAGGGTCAAGTGACTTGAGTAAGTTATACAACTGTTAGTAGGAAGAGTTATTATTCGTTGAGGATTTATGTACCAGTCCCTTGTTATTTGTTTAGACACATGTTACAAATCAGGATAAAGATACCTAATTTATATGACTTACCTTACTGACATTAGAATTTGTTCCTTTTGCCTTCAAAGGAAGACCTGCATTTTTAAACACAATTGTTTGGTCTCATAAGTTGCATTATACTGTAGTTACGTGAAGTAAAATGATGGCTCACTTTTCCTCCCCTCAGATGTTGATAAATAAGAAGGCAAATTGTGCTTTAAAAAGAAATATCTGAGCCTTGTATTTTTCAGGTACATTTTCTTAATAGTACATTTTAAAAAAAAGGCTTCCAAAATTTATTATCAAAAATCTGCCAGAATGGAATTATGTATATGAAAATTTAAAGCTGTGTGGCCATCAGATTCTCTTTTCATTACATATTTTCTGGATTCTAGTTTGATTCAGAAAAATCACTAACCACAGTTAAATAAAAAAAAAAATCCCTATGGAAGACCATTCCGAAACAGGCTGTACTAAAATTATGGTTCAAATAGATAAAGAGTATTAAGAAGACACTTACCTTGATGAGGAGAGAGGAATGTATAGGATTGATCAATCGTTGTATTGTGCACCTGAAAATAATACAACATTGTATATTAATTAAATGAATAAAAATAAAAAAACATGACTTGGCATTTCTTTCTAATTGCTTTTCTGCATTTCTACACTTGTTTTTGCAGTTTTGATTTAAGGGAGCTTAACAAGTTAAGCTTTTTTACCAATAGTTCAGCAAGTCTTAGAGACTCATGTCATTATTAACATTTGTAACTATGAAAAAATTCTTCACATAGAACAATGGCATAAGATTTAGTACGATAATTTCTAAACAGATATTTGACTGACTTTATGGTTTAGGAAATCATTTTCATGGTACATGCACTGAACTGAACAATGAAAATGAAGCAAATCCATATCAAAAGGAGCATGGTTTTTTAAATGTCATTTTTATAACTTCTGTAAGCTCCATCTTATCTTACTTTATATTTATTCAAAATGTAACTCATTTATTATTAATATATATATAGTGTTCTCAAGATTGTCATGTGTATTTAAAATTTATTATTCAATCTTTTTCAGATATCTGCATAACCCTAGTGTACTTATAATAGTAATACAATATTTTGAGTCATTATTACCTGCTCTGCCTATCATTTCCCCAAATTTAGATTGCTCTCTTATATTTAATATAATATCTTAAATATTATAGATAATTTAGCTCTACCATGCTAAATACTACATTTAATATTATATTAACTGGTATTTAATGATCCTCTACGTGATGGCACAGATGATAGCTCTACCATGTTAAATATTCTATTTAATACTATAATATCATAAATATTATCATACAATATGGAAATATTATGAAGACATAAAGAATCATCATTTAAAAGAGATTTCTTGTCAATTTCTCTCCTAGAAATACTCTTCTAGTTCTAGTGTCATCAAAATAATCTTTTTATCCACAAAACTGAAATTTTTCCCTTAAGAAGATTTTGATGGTTGAACATATTCTTTCACCACTGGTCTACTGGAGTTTGAGTGTTACCCTTGTTTTCTTATGTCTGAATAATGTGTTTTGGAAATCGAACAGTTGTCTGGCACAAAAATCTATTTCTTTCTCCATGTATTTTGGTTGACGTTGCTAATTTTCTCAATGTAATAGAGAAGACATTATTTTCCTTTGATTCTACATTCTAAAAGTTTCTAATTTTTATTCTTGAAACAGGACCTTATGCTATTTTCAATAAAGATAAACTATTGGAAACATTTTATTTGTCAGGAGACAGGGATAGAGAGGCTCAATGGATGCAAACACTGAGACCATGCGTAGGAACTCCTGTAACCCTTAAATGCTTTCTTACTGGATAATTGAAACTATTTTCTCTTTTAAGATTCTAGTTTTATCTCCATTTAGTTGAAATGAAGTGAATATATCTCTTTAATATCATCTGTTATGTCTGCTTATATCCTGAGATATTTAGAAGCCTCAATTAGACTAGAACGTTCATATTACTTTATGTTTTTAATTTTTAAAAATTTTTTTAAAAGGTTTTATTTATTTATTTGACAGAGAGAGAGAGATCACAAGCAGGCAGAGAGGCAGGCAGAGAGGAGGAAGCAGGCTCCCTGCTGAGCAGAGAGCCCGATGCGGGCCTCGATCCCAGGACACTGAGATCATGACCTGAGCCGAAAGCAGAGGCTTTAACCCACTGAGCCACCCAGGTGCCCAAGAGTCAATATTAATTTTATGAGACACATTTTGGAAGGACAATACTTGGTCTAGCAGAGCTGTTCTTGTAATTAAGAAGTCATCTCCCTATTATAAAAAATTTATTGTTTAGATTTGATATAATCAACTGTTTCAGAGGAATCTGATGTAAGTATTTGTGAAAATAGAACAAACCATACATAGTCTGGACACAGGAGATAAACGTGACAAAATAAGGTGGAAGAACACTAAATATATACTTAAATTAAGGAGCAATGATTATTCTTATGTATTTATTAGCATTGGTTGGTTTTGCTATTTCTGTATTATAGATTTTTTATATATTATCCTAGATTACAACAATAAGTTGAAAAAAATCCTTGGTATGCATAAAACCTATCTTTTTCATTTAAAAAATAATGAGTCCAAACACATTTCCTAAAAATCGCCCAATATATTAGGGATAAAGCTGAGTCGAGAACGCTGAATTGGTTAGCTTTTTCTGTGTAACTATGTACCCCAAAACATAGTAGCTTAAAAATATCACTTATTTAGCTCACAATTCTGTGGGTCAGGAGTTTGGACTGGGATCAGCTGAATAGATTTTCTGCTAGTTTTCCCTCATGGGTCACAGTCAGTTGTTTGGTTAAGTAACGACAGAATTATCTAGGATGACTCCATTCATGTGTTTGGAGGTAGCAGGCTCTTGGCCAGGGCAGTAAGGGTAAGTGGTCCAACGTGTCTCTCATCCTCAGTAGGCTGGGCTTGTTCAGATGCCTGGCAGTTACAGGGCTTCTGAGAGCACTGGGTGCAGAAGCTGAGAGACCTCTTGAAGCTTAGGGTTCATCTCACAGTTTCATATTGATCCCATCCTACTGGTCAAAGCAAGGTGCGAAGTCAGCCCAGCTTCAAGGGGTGGGAAATAGACTCTACCTCCCGATGGGAGGAACTTCAAAACACTTGTATTCTTTCTCTCATTTTCACACTCTCAAAACCCCGCTTAGCTCATTTCCAGTCATGGCCATCTCAGTACAGAACCCCTAGATGAGCAATTAAATAAGCTAGCTTCCCTCTTTACTTAACAGTGACTACTTTGTTTATGAAACTTGAGTATTTATCCAAAAAAGCAGTGCTTAAAATGAATCTTGAAGAATAGGTTTTCCAGAAAGAAATTTAAAACTTGTGTGTAGGTAGAAAGAAAAATAGGTGGAAAAGGACAGAGCTTCAGAGAAAAAGGCAGGGTTTGGGATAGTGAGAAGATCAACACGACTGGTGTGTTAGATCATGGAGTGGAGAGTGGGGAAATGTGGTGAGTGATAAGGCTGAAGGCGTCTTCTAAAATTCAGAGAGTCTTTACATTCAGAGCAGGGGCTCTTCTGTGAAGGGTTACTCAAAAATATGTTTTCAGTTCACAAGAAACAGTACGGTAGAATTTCCATTTTTGGAAAACAACTCCCCTGCCCCCTGAACAGGAAATCTGAACAAATACAAGTTGTGTGAATTGAAGGATGCTGATGTATAATGAAGATTCTATGGATTTAGGGGATAAAAATTTCATTAGCACAATGCTGGCATGACAGCAGCATGAACTAGAACCGGGGGTCCGAGGAAGAGCACAGTTGTCTGCACAGGTCATGTCATCAATGAGTCAGAGATACACGGTACAGTCCAGGAGCTCAGGAAATCGAACATAAATCAGTCAGCCCAGCAGATGGTTTCAGCTCAGCACTTCCTGCCTCGGAAGGAGGACAGGAAGTGAGACATCATGGAGCCTGCAGGTGGGAGACATCCCTGGGGTCGATGAAAGCAGACAGAGGAAAAAGCAAAGTCCAATTTGACTACAAAATCCTTTATCAATTTCTGGCACATTATTACCGCTGTAACTCAAAAGGAAATAATCTTTGGACTGTATGTGCAACCTTATAAAAATGTATTAACGAAAGAATGCCCTTTAAAGAAAAGAAGACTCTTTTTACTATTCATTTCTTTAGGGTAAGAAAATAGCACAAGCAACGGGAATGCTACAGCTAAACATGTTATTTTGTATCAGTCTGCTTTAAAAAAATGGAAGCAGATCAGCTGGTATTCACACGCATCCAGCACTGTCTTGTATTTCCCGCATTCAAAATCTGTTTCAATTGATTACATAGTCCAAAGTTGCTATTTGTGTTTTGCCCTGTGTTTTTCATTGAACACCTATCTACAAATGAAATGACCTGTTCGCTTTTTTTATTTTATTTTTTTTTTGCTTGTTTGTTTCAGAGGATGTCATAACGTCCTTCACCGTGTCCATTGCAATTGTGCTGGTAATTGCAGGATTTATTTGGGCTCTGTTTGTTTGTTTGTCTCGAAGAAGAGCCAGCGCCCCCATCTCACAGTGGAGCTCCAGCCGGCGATCGAGGTCGTCTTACAACCCTGGCCTCCACAGAACTGGGTTTTACCGCCACAGCGGCTGTGAACGGCGGAGCAACCTCAGCCTGGCTAGTCTCACCTTCCAGCGACAGGCTTCCCTGGAACAAGCGAATTCCTTTCCGAGAAAATCAAGCTTCAGGGCTTCTACTTTCCACCCCTTTCTGCAAAGTCCGCCGCTTCCGGTGGAAAGGGACAGCCAGCTGGTGACGCTGCCCACCTGCGGCACGGTGCCCGGCGTCAGCGCTTCGCACGGTCTGGGCCGTCCCGACTTCCACTGGTCCAGCCACAGCCTTCGAGCGGGCTTTTCCACACCGCCTCCACCTGCCTATGAGTCCATCATCAAGGCCTTCCCAGATTCCTGAGAAGGGCGCTTTTGTTTTCCATTTGTTTCTTCCCTCCCTTGTCTTTGAGGGACACGAAATTGCAGGTAGGCAAAGGGAATGTTGAGGGCGTGGCCCGAACAGCTAATGAGTTTCCGAGCTGAATCAATGCTCCATCGGTTGGACGCTACAGTGTAAAACGTTTTATCTTTGAATACATGTTTTCCTTCCTTGTGACTCACAAAATAGCAATATTTTCCAAATAGTGATCTATTTATGTATTTTGTATTCAACGTGAAGGTTACTAAAGAGAGTGATTCTTATCTAAAACGCAGCTGTGATACAGCCTATATATATATATATATATATATATATATATATATATATATATTTAGACTAAAATGAAAACTTTAGATACTTGTGGTTTACAATCCTCATTCACTGTCTGACATGACGATAAAGGGAAAAATCACTATGTCACTTTTTAAAAATAAACTGATCCTAAAGAATTTTGATTTTACTTTCTTTAGAATGATAGGAATCATCTTACAAACCTGGATTTTTAATGGGTTATATGAGCACAAAAATGACAGAATAGAGATTTTAAAGTTCTCTCACGTCACTCATTTATGAGAGGTGTGGGAACCAAGCAAAGACAGGGAATCTCTGTGGGTGTTATAGAACACTTCAGTTTTGACACTTATTTTTTCCCCCCAGACTCTTTTTGTGGCTTTCCCAAGAATGATTATCTATATTACTGAGGCAAAATCCATGGGTTTACTGAGACAATTTAACTTTTCTTCACTGTTGCATTTATGTTGTTAGGAAAACAGCAACGGCAAATCCAATTCATTGACCTAAAAACAAACTTTAACACTGAGCTTACATTTTTCCTAAGGGGAAAAAAATTGCATTTCTTAGATCTAAATCTAGCAATTGGGAAAGCACTTTATCTAGGGACTTTCTCCTGGAACTTTACAGACAAATAATGGTTAGTACGGAGAGAGTCTGTCATGAAATACATGTTAGAGGCATGAAGAATTCTCCTTCCTAGATCGACTCATCGGGCATCATCCCTTGTGTGCTTTCCTATGAATTTCAACCTCAGATTCTATGAAGAGTCTTTGTACAATGAATGATTAAACCATGCCATATGGTCCTTGGTGCAGACGGTTACTTAAGGAGTCTGGTTCCACAGAAAGCCACCCTCATAAAGAAAGGTACATTCCCAAATATGGGTACCGGAGAGCTTCAGTGGCCAAATGCCTGTGGCTGACCCTTTCCATTTAAGGACACGCGTTCACTGGAGTATTATTCAAAAGGCCTGTGGTTCATATCTGATATAGTGACTATTTAGCTTATTTTGCTGTTTGTTTGTTTCTCTGAACATTGGGATTTCTAGTGAAGAAAAATGTACTCTCATTTTAGTTTCTGTAATGCAGTACTCACAGATATTGTGTCTGAATATGGTCCAAGAATGTAATAATTTCTATGTAGTAAAAGACTGTGTATAGCATTTTCTTTAATATTTCTATTTAGCATGTATTTTCCATTGTCCTTCAAGGACAAGTATTCTTGGTGATGCCTATAGATTGATGCTCTCTAATGTACTATACAAGAAAGAAAGAAAGAAAGAAAAGAAGGGAAGAGAGGATGGAAGGTAGGAGGAAGGGAAGAAAAAAGAAAAAGAAAAAGAAAAAAGAAAAAGAAAAAACAGCTCACAGGATAACCAATTTGTTTTAAGTTGGTTTTTAACAAATTTAGCAATTGTCATCTAGCCACATAAGATTTCAGGAGAGCATTAACTTAGTAACAAGGCTATCTTTTGCTTACAGGTCATCCTCAATGTTTAATATGAGAAGTAGGCGAAGTGTATGGTTTTAGAATAAAAATGGCTTTCTGTCTCTCAAACTAGGAAAATGGGAGCAAAAATCTTCTGGCGAATTTAACCATCTGGCAGAATTGTTGCCACTCCTCTCCCCAAGTTATGGAATAATCAAAATGAATATCTTATAAATATTGTACAATGTATCAAATGTGAAATTAAGACAAAAACTAGGGACTTTTTAAGTTGTATCTGTTTAATTTGAAATGTTTAGTTGATTATGAAATAAAATTGAACTGATGTCAATTTTGATTCACAGTTTATTTATTGAGTGACCTGTGAATATCTCATCTCTACTTTGGTATTTTAGCCCAATCTAGACCATTCTTTATCTACTTTTAAGACACAAACTTTATTTTATATAAAAATGTGTAACTAAAAACAAGTAACACCATAAATAAATGGAACAAGATGTTTCAATTAATAATGCAGATAGAAGATGAATACTTTTTTTGTTCAAAACATTAATTTAGATCGTATATTTTCAAATATAAAATTCGGTATTATCAACTATAGTCACCATGCTGTACATTACATCCCCAGAACTTACTTATTTTATAACTGGAAGTTTGTACCTTTTGACCACCACCCATTTCACCATCCCCTCACCTCTGGCAATCACCAATATGCTCTCTGTATCTATGAGTTTAAATAAACATTTTAAATACAGACAATATTAAAATGAGAAGAATCTATGAAACAGAAAAGGAATGCTTTTTATGAGCCAAAGGGATGGAATGAATTATAAAGAAAAATATTAATAGCTTTGATTACCTGAAAAATTCTAAAATTATGTCCCTCAAAAGATAAACTTATCCAAAGTTTAAAAGCAAGAAGGAGGAGGAGGAGGAAAAGAAGAAGGATAAGAAAGAGAAGAAGAGGAAGATAGACTTATCATAAATATAGCAAACAAATGGTCAGCATCTTTAAGTTATGATTAGCTCATACAAATGGATATGGAAAACATTCAGTTCTAAATTGATAAAGGAGTAAAGGACCAAAAGAGATTATTCATTGAGAAAATGTAGTTGATTAACAAGTGTATGGTGAAATAGTCAATATTACTACTAAGAAATTATATTTGTATATTTAAACTATATTCTAGCCTTTTGTCTACCATCTTAGCTAATCATTTATAAAAGAATGGATCTCCTCACTGTTGACAGATATCCTAAGAGAGAAGCGGTCTTACACCTTTCTGGTGCAAAGGAAGATTGGGAATACTCTTTTTAAAGACATTCTAGTAAAACGTATCTATAGCCTTGCACTGGACAGATCATGAAGTCTCATAGTGTCTCCTAGGTACACAGTTTCCTTTGAGAAATATAGCAGTGGTCTTGTAGGGAGACCATTCTTGCCATATAGGACATGTGTGACTCAACCAGAACATCCCGTGGCAGATGGTGAGTAACTGAACAAATTAGATCTTTCCTGCTTTGGGCTTAGAAGGTTGGGATAAAGGGAGAGCGTGGGAAAATTCCTAACTGCAACACCTCAAAAGTGAAGGAGATACTAGAATAGCAAAATCCTTCGGCAAAACCACAGCAGCATCCTTTAATAAACTCTCATTACTTAAAGTTACTTATGTATTTTTTATGATTCCAAAATTTGAAAAACATTAACCTCTAAGCCAGTTCAAGGAGAAATAGACCCTTAGCGTGTCTTTACTGAGATAATTCTGCCCTGGCCCAGGCAGGTGGATCACTGCTCTGGGCCATATGTCTCATAAGACTCTGCACTTTGGCTTATACTTCTTGCAATTCTCTTAAGTCACAACTCAGTGTGTAGGACTGGCCACTACTGGCAATGCTATCCTGGGTAAGATGCCCTGAGTTGGATCAGAACCCATGTGGTTCTTGGTCTCTGTTTTTTCTTTTTAGGAGTGTTCTTTGATCCTCTGTCCTATTGTGGGGTTGACCAGATGTCCCAGGAGCTCCCCAGCTATTTATATAAAAATATATAAGCACATAAAAGAAACATGCCCCATGCTCCTCAGCTTTTATTTATGGGGCTTTGGGGGTCCCTCTGGTTGGGTTCCAGTTCCAGGAGGCAGTCTGGCAACCAGATCATTTCTGCTGAATGGACCATGTTTTTTTGTAGAATCACAAATTGGATAACCTGAATGGTAGTAACATGCTAATTTGGGGTAATTCACTCAGAATGAAGAATTTTTATGTGCATTAACTGGATAATAAACAACTATTTAAGTGCTATTTCTACACACATTAAAATATTTATAGGAAGATCACAATACCTCACATGTGTCCATGAATTTTGTAAAACATTTCATTTTTTGTATTTTTCTAATTGAATTTAGTAAGTGATTCATGAATGGGGCAGCATTCCATCTAGTAAGTAGAGGGGAGCTCCTGCCAAAATTTTAAATCAATTTTTTAAATAGGGTAGGGCCCCACAAAAAATATTAACCAGGGCTTCATATACCCTAGATGTGCCCCTGTGCTGAGATAATGTAGGGAGACATAAGGGATTTGCCTCGTCTGATTTGGAAAATAAACAGTCCAAGCTTTCAGGTGACATATGGTTACCATTTCTGACTCTTGTGGTTCAGACATTATAGTTACCAAAGAGCTTTGAGTCTTGTAACTTTAGGGTGATTCCAAGGGGTAAAGTCATGCAGGAAAACAGATCTCTGATCTCTCTTATGGTCTAGGTGAAATAGAAAGCAGCCATTTAAGTACATTAGCATACATGGTGGCCCTTACAAGGTATGTTATGGAAAAAATAGATCCTAGTTCCAAAGTGATTGACCAGGAGGAGAGAGAACTCCAGGGCTTGTCTGCATCCCTGTAGCCAAAAGTCCCTGTGCTTGTAGCCTTCAATTTGAGACTACTGAAAACTAGCTGCAGAGATGGATATGTTTACGAATTGTGGGATTTCCAGAATGCTGGAGACTCTATGATTAAAGAGGGTCTTTACTAATAAAAAGTCAGGCTTATAGGTATGTTCTGGCTTAGCTAAAGCCAGGCAGCAGGAAGGGTGAAACTTAAATTGTGTTATTGGCTACAATTAGGATAGGAGGAACTAGGGCTGGCAGCTAGTAAGTAACAAAAGCCAAAAGGCCAAATGGCGATGGGAATCCCAGAGTAAAGGTGTCCAGGGTACATATTTGTTCAAAAATAAAGAACAAATTGAGAGACAATATTGACAAAACACATAACAATGTGTTAATGATCCTTACATAAAGCACTCATATGATCAATGGGAAAAATCCTACAAGAGAGAAATTAGAAAATTCACTGGTGAAAATGAAAATAAAAAATTCTGAATAGAAAACAAAACGCCAGGGGTGCCTGGGTGGCTCAGTGGGTTAAGTGTCTGCCTTTGGCTCCGGTCATGATCCTGGGTTCCTGTGATAGATTCCTGCATTGGGCTTCCTGCTCTGTGGGGAGACTGCTTCTCCCTCTGCTTGCCGCTGCCCCTGCTTGTTCTCTCTCTCTCTCTCTCCCTCTAACAAATTAAATAAATAAAATCTTAAAAATGAAACAAAACTCCATCCCTAGTAAGGGAAACTAAAAACTCCTATTAAGAATCCACAAAGAATAGCAACAAGATACAATAAACTTCAGTTGAGATGGACAAGGGATACCAAGAACAACGTACACTTTCCAGCTCAGGGGCACAATGTGATATTATAGAGAATCAGATAAATGGAGGAAATTCCTAACAGGAAGTGTGACTATGGAGTCTGGAGAGACAATGACTGAAGATGTGAATGTGGGGTCAGAAAGATTAACCACACCTTGTTCCAAACAGCTGCCGATCAAGTAATTGGACAGAGTTCAAGATACTTACTCTGCCCAGAAGGGTATTTGTTTTGTTTTTGGTTTTGGTTTTGGTTTTTCTCTAAGCAGGCTTCCCACCAGGGACTGTTGAAGTCTAAAGAGAAACTCTTTGTAACCTCAGAGAAATATATATGAAGTTTGTTCTACTACTTTGATGTAATTATCTCATACATGATTGGTAGGTGGAATGATATTGGTAGAAAATCCAACAAGATCATTTGGGGTTTTTCCCAACACGTTTGTGTTTTGAAGTAATAGGAATAAACTCTCAAATTAAGGAAAAGAGCTCTAGCAACATCTGAAAACCACGAGAAAAATGCTGAAAATCTACACAAGTGCCACTAAATGTAGTGCAGGTAGTGGCTGATTTACTGGCATCACAAAGCACTGGGTTTTCCATGTGTTAAGTATCTGGCAAGGCTGTGATTATAGATGGAGAAGCTGAAAAAATATTTCTCCATACTAAAACAATGGTTAAGGAAGACAGCTATCTCCTGAATCAGATTTTAAATTTATATGAAAATAGTCTCTTAATAGAGAATTAAATGTCCTCCAAGACTGTATCTTGAATGAGGAAGCATAAGTTTCAGGCTTAAGGCTCTAATGGATTGACTTTGATCCTAGGTACAAATACTATTCAGAGATTTAACTTCCATGTTAATATTATAAGGATTGTTATTGCTTTGGCTAGTGCTCTAGTTACAAAGTTCCACAGGTCTTTGGGGTTTTTGAGTGATTTGTCCCCAGTCTTACCTTATTGGTAAGCAGTATTATCTGTAGTGCTTGATTTTGTAGAATCCAGGCTTTCTTGGGGAAATGTGTATATAGTCTTATAGCAAAAACACAAACACACATACACACACTTGTACATATGAAAGTTTCAGAAATTAAGGGATCTTTTGCTAATATGAATGTCTTGTCACCAAAGTATCTGGCTAAACATTAGGCAGTGAACTAAGTTGAAATTCGAGGTATGTCTACCTCAGAATGCAAGACACTCTTCCAACGTGATAGAAGCGGCCCCAGTTGATGGAAATTTCACAAATTAAGGGAGAAACTGAGGGGTCAAAACTCAAGATTGCAGACTCTCACTTCTTTATCCACTTGGCATACTGAATACTCAAACCTACCTATTCTGTTCTCCATCTCAGGTGCTCAGCGAAGGTCAAAGGGCCCCATGAAGAGAAGTAAGGGACACAGGAGATTCTACCATAGGATAATTGGGCACAGAGCAGATTTGGACGGAGTGGTCCCTATATTAGTTCTCAACAGTAATTCATTTTTAGCCAGGTCTCCAATATGATTGTAGGAGTTGACTATAGGACTGTCTCAAGGAAACTCCAAGAGGAAAGAAGCCAGGCTTTAGAAGCAAATGAAATGAACTGCAAACATGGATTCCAATGCCAAGTCTCTTTCCCTCTCTCTTATGGTTGCTTTTTTCTACATGTTATGCATCTCTTTTTCTTTTCCTTTCTTTTTTTTTTAAATTTATTTTTATTATTTGCCCAAGGGGTACAGGTCTGTGAATCATCAGGCNTCTTTCTTTTTTTTTAAATTTATTTTTATTATTTGCCCAAGGGGTACAGGTCTGTGAATCATCAGGCTTACATCTTTCACAGCATTCACCAAAGCACAAACCCTCCCCAATGTCCAAAAAAAAAAAAAAAAATGTCAATCACACACTAGGGGAAAAAGTAAAGCCAGAAATTTCCAGTTAATTAGCTACTGGAGTGAAAGACAGATAACTTCCTTATCTTTCATGGTATGAATGTATAGGGCACACTATACAAAAACCCCTGGTGTTCTGAAAACCACATTGTCTCCCCCGACTACCTACCCACATGATTATGGCAGGAACAATCACTGCATTAAATGTCACCTCACTGATTGGTCTATGAGAACGTATCTGATCAAGCAAATTCAGTGGCCCTTTCCAAAGGATTTTGTGGGAGGGATCTTGAAAGATATAGGCCAGTATCTCTCAGATGGCTAAAACTTTAAAAAGTAAAATTTAAAAGCTCTTTCTCTCCTATGGTAAGGAAGACATTCAACTCATTCACAGAGAGAAGCAGATAAAATAAAAGTGCCAATGGCTTTGAAATTCTTAGTTCTGGGAGCTCCTGAAGCCTGGTTGTGTATATTCTTCTCCTTCCTATGGCATGAGTAATGAAATCTTTCTAGAATGTCATCAGATACCACAAAAACTTTCTAACAAATTCCCATTTTTATATAAAACAAATTGCCTTAGATTATAATAGTTTGCCAAAAAGATTTCCAACTAAATAGGAAACAATAGAACTGGGAACAGCATTGTTGGATTGTATAGTAAATCTATGTTTAACTCCACAAGAAACTGCAAAACTCTTTTCCAGAGTGGCTGCATTTCAAATTTCCATTAGCAATGTATGAGAGTTTCCCTTATTCTATATCCTCATCAATATTTGTTATTTTCTGCGGTTTTTAACATTTTATTGATTCTAGTAGGTGTACAGTGCATCTCATTATAGTTTTAATTTACCATTTTTCTGAGGCTAAAGACTGAGCAACTTTCATTGTACTTATTAGCCACTCATATTAATTTTCTGTGACGTATCTTCTCAAATATTTTGCCACTTAAAAAAAGTTGGGTTGGCTTCCTATTATAGATATTTAAGAGTTCTTCATGTAATCTAGACAAAAGTCGTTCATCAGAGGCATATTTTGGAAAATGTTTTCTCCCAACTTTGGCTTGCTTTTTCATTTCTTAATGTGTATTTTGAAGAACACAAGTTCTTAATTTATATGAGATCGGTTTTATCAACGTGCAATGTTTTCTGATTTGAATCCACCTCAAAGTCAGAAAGGTTTGAAACTGGTTAGTTCCTGCTGTGTTATAAGGATAGCAATGGGGAGCTACATCAGCCACCTGAACTCTGAGCTCTGAACTCTCCTTAACTCCCTACCAAGAGTAAGCTCTGCTTGGGATCCCTCCTTCTGCTCTGGAATGTGTCCTCCCAGAAGACTTGATTGTAGGACTCCCCTTGTTTGTTTTTCTTCCTTCAGGAATCAAACTCACCGGCTGCCTGTTGCCCAAAATGTGCATTTACCACTCTGCGGTCCAGCTCTATTTTTTTCTTTGACAAACCCTGTTTTGACTTCTCCAGTGACAGTTAGGCTGTTGGTTTTCACAGATACCATGGTTGCAAGGCTACTGATTCTCAAGACTGCCGTGGAACTGGAAAGAACAAGCTAGGAAGAAGCAAGTTAAAATGCCACACAGCCCGCTGTTCTTACTGAGATTCAGTTTACCTTGAGTAAGTGCTCCTTGGGTTGTCGCAAGTCTTTGGTTAATTTCCAGAGGACTGAAAAAGTTTTATGTATTTATATTTTTTGCCTGCTTTCTCACTGTCTTAATGAAGGAGGAAATTTTCAGAGGTCCTTAGCACTCCAGAAGGGCATCTGCTTATCAACATCTTGGTATTTAGACCATCTTACTGTAAATGTCTACCAGCATAAAGCGCCTAGGTCCTAAGAATGAGAAACAGATCCCACTGGTCCTTCACCAGAGTAGTGTAGTGGTTTCTTCTGGATCTGCTTTTCTTAGGAAATGAAATAGCAAGTGGAAAGAAAGACCAGCCTTTGTGAGGAGTTGATAGATTTTAATGGCATACGTTCCTTCAACCATGAATCTCTTGTAAGGAGAACAAAATGTGGGATGCCCACTAATGGCCAAAAGACTGCCACATCATATCTCGATTTCAAAATCTGCACCACACATTCCAAGCCTTTCCATCCTCCAAGTCTCCACAATAAATCTCCAACTTTATTAAGTCGATGCCTTCTGGACAGTGTAGAATTTATTGATCCAATCCCTTCCGGGAAGGTCTTGGAATAAGGAGATGCTCATGTGTGGTAAACATTAAGATCAAATATATTGCTTGAGGTAATTTCAGTCTTTGTGTTTAGACCCTTCTATTCACCTGGCCAGAAAGAAACCCAATCAGAAGTGGTATTTTCCCTGGGTAGAAATAAACAATGGGACCTGTGTGTAGCGATGTAGCGACTGATTTGTCTCTGCCTTATCCCTAAGTGCATTCATTTCCACGGTTTGCTCCTCACTAAAATTTTCGTTAGAGGAGACACTTCAGTAACATTTCCCACATGCTTTGACTTTTTTTTTTGGGGGGGGAGGAAAATGTTTCATTCTATTAGATTAATTCCACCCTAAGGTATTTACATAAGTGGTGTGGGTCTGGCCTTTGACATTATCTTCCTGAATGATCTCTGATTGCTCACTCAGGCATATCAGAGACACATGGTCTCATTGAATCTTGAGCTATCTTTACCAAATCAAATCTGTAAAGTTCACTTGTAATTTAATGTATTGTTTTGAGTCATCTTGACATTTTGACTTCATAAGTGTAAACTGAAAACTACATTTACTGGAAATTTGTTTTTAAAAATAAAACAACATATGCCAGATCCCTGATCTACAGATGCTTTATAAAATTAGGCAATGTTTATGATGAGGTAATACTCCCAAAAGAAAATTTTTAAGAAGAAATTTATAACAATTATTTCTAAAGCAAAAAAAAGAACTACATTTTATAATGTTTTACATTGTTTTATATAAATTTTTATATTGTTTTTATAAATAAATAAAAACAATTTTTATAAATCATTTTATATAAACTCTATTTTTTAAAGATTTTATCTATTTATTTGAGAGAGAGAGAGGGAGAGAGAGAGCATGAGAGGGGAGAAGGTCAGAGGGAGAAGCAGACTCCCTATGGAGCTGGGAGCCCAATGCGGGACTCGATCCCAAGACTCTAGGATCATGACCTGAGCTGAAGGCAGTAGCTTAACCAACTAAGCCACCCAGGTGCCCTGTTTTATATAAATTCTATATAAAGTTTTATATTGTGATAGAGTGAGCCTATATAAAAAATCAATGTCTATTGATTTTAAATAATAGAACCTTTGAATATTTTATATTAAATGGTATCTTATTTTATAGTAATATCAAAAGTTGAAATTTTCCTAGAGAATAATTTTTATTAATGACCTAAATAGAATAGAGTTAACCCTTGACACTGAATGGAATCCCAGCGGGATCAATCCTATCACTTCATTTTTATTTGCCATTTAGCTGGACCCATGCTTCTTGGTGTTTAGAAGTAAAGGAAATGGCTAAACACAGATGAAAGAGGAGCTTTGAATATGTTTCATCACACTTTCTGAGGTTGAGAAGTTTTGGCAGTTATAAAATGTATTTTTGGGAAGAGGCTAACTGGGGAATTTGAATTTAGATGAGAGTAAGAGGTGATATTGGGAGATTATTATGACTTCTGTTAGATGTAAAAAATGCTATGTGATTATGTAGAAATAGGTCCTTACTTTTCAGAGACACATACTAAAATCTATAGGGGTGAGATATTCTTAATTGTTATTTACTCTAAAATATTTTAGCCGAAAAAAAGTTAAAGAAGCAAATACAGCACAATATTAACAACTTTAAAATCTAGATGATAGGCATATGAATGTTCATGCCATTTTCTCAACCTCTGTATGTTTGGAAGTTTTTTTTTTTTTTTTTTTTTAAAGTTTTTTTTTTTTTTTTTCACAGAGGGAGAGAGATCA
>LNAC01000287.1:275007-337442 GCA_002007465.1 Ailurus styani | reverse complement strand
CCGATGCGGGCCTCGATCCCAGGACCCTGAGATCATGACCTGAGCCGAAAGCAGAGGCTTTAACCCACTGAGCCACCCAGGCGCCCTGTTTGGAAGTTTTTGTTTTGTTTTTTGCTTTTGCTTTTTTAAAAGATTTTATTTATTTATTTATTTATTTATTTGAGAGACAGAGAGAGCTGAAGGAAGAGTGAAGGAAAATCTGAGGTAGACTCTGTGATCAGTGTAGAACCTCATTCCGGGCTTGATCCCACAACTAAGAGATCATGACCTGAGCTGAAACCAAGTGTCGAATGTTTAACCAACTGAACCACCCAAGTGCCCCAGTTTGGAAGTTTATTAATAAAGATGTTTAAAATGTTTTGGAGCTAAAAAAAGAAAGTAAAATTTTGGTCATTGAGTTTTAGCAACCGTCAATGGAACACATGGATTAACAAAAGTATTATTACTTGGTTTTGTTTTATTCTAAATTTTCTAAAGTCTTCAGAGTTGATTAATCACCTGCTTTGAAAGAACTTGAATATATAGAAATAGAACAGTTAAAAAAAACCCTTTTTTCCTTCTTTTTCTTATCTTTTATGCCCTCTCTCTTTTCATTGTTATATAATACTTATTAAAGGACTTCAAAGCACAAAAACATAAATAAGAAACAGATGATAAAACTAGGAAGAAATAAAGTGGAACCAGTAATTACGTTAGTGCTCAAAAACACAGTCCTACAGTCCAAACACAGATGAGCTAAGGGCCACAGATTTGACTTTAGCTTTCAAGCTGTAAATTTTTAAAAAGAAACATGAATGGATGTATTATTCAGAGTGCTACTAAGATAAAGGCCAATCATTCAGGCGAAGCAAAGCAATTTCTGATTTTAAGTCCTAATAACCATTCATTTAAAGTTTATCCCAAAGAGGATCCTACATGATGTAATGAACAAAGCCTGAAGTTACTGGTTTAAGCAAGGGGTTTTATGGGCATGTGTCTTAATTCAGGTAGTTGTCATCATGACAAAAGAACATTAATGAAAATAAACATACTGGGAAAAATGCCACAGTATCTTCAAGGTAAACAGCACTTCTATGGGCCTAGAGGAGATTTTTGAAGTATGTTGAACAAACCTTGTTAACCAGTTTCAAGAACCTAAAGGGAGTTGACAGATAAACTTTGAAGGAGAGTTCTAGGAACGCTGTAAATTGTATATATTAGCAGGCATTTATGAACATGGATGCATTTTTTGAGGACAGGGTTTGTATTTTTTATCAGAAGGATATTTGCTTCAGAGAAAAATTGAGAACCACTGATTCATCAAAATGAAGAGACTGCTCATCCATTATGAATATCTTTTTCTTAATGAGCTTTCTGAAAATATATATGATAATGAGTTCTGGGGTTATGCTCTCTAGCCATTTCTTAGAATGAAAAAATTCTGTATGTCCACTAAAGAAAGAAAATGTATGCTCTGGGTCAGCTCACCAGGGGAGGCTTCCTCTCATTAGAGTTGAGGTACTGATTTAGGACTAATTGGTAGAGAAACCTACTTCATGTATGCTTACAGATGAGCCCAGGGTATATTCTTTAGGTAAGATAAAGATTTTTACAGAAAAAAATTTGGGGTGTGATTCAAATAAAAGTTAAAAAATAACTTCATGTAGTATGTTAAAAAGTTTACCATGAACATTTTAAGAGCAGGTGTAGCCAAAAGCTTATCCTAAATATTACAAAAGAGAAGTTGAACAAATCACCCAAAGGTTGTCTGGCTTCAAGCAAAGCAATTTCCTGAAACGACATGCTAATATAAATTGCTTGCAAAATATACTCCTCTGGGGCGCCTGGGTGGCTCAGTGGGTTAAAGCCTCTGCCTTCGGCTCAGGTCATGATCTCAGGGTCCTGGGATCGAGGCCCACATCGGGCTCTCTGCTCAGCAGGGAGCCTGCTTCCTCCTCTCTCTCTCTCTCTGCCTGCCTCTCTGCCTGCTTGTAATCTCTCTCTGTCAAATAAATAAATAAAATCTTTAAAAAATATATATATATACTCCTCTGTAACTGAATAAGATAACTTGCTGACTATGGTTGTTAGCTATAAATGAGTTAAAAGTTTTCCTTCTCACAACAGGAGTCAGACCAAAGGTTTTGTAAGGTCTTAGGTAGATCATAAGTGTAAAAATTTATTATGCATCTTGTGTGTGTGTGGGTGTGTGTGTGTATTTGTGTGTGCACATATTTACATATGAAGTAAGATTTCATATCTATATATTATAGATTAAGAAAAATATATTAAGTGTATATAAGTATGTATGTAAATTTACAATATATGAAATTTGTGGAGCTTGCATTCAAACCAAGGCAGTGTAACTCCAGAATGTATGCTTTAGTCACTGAGCTAGCTCCCTTCATGTGAATAATATAATCATATTACCTGATAATAAAAGAGTGTAGCCTTCCACTGTCTGTAAAGGGATTTAATCAAGGAACGATGCATCTATTTCACTCAAAATACTATTCAGTCATTAAGGAGGAGGTAAACATAAAAAAATGCTATTATTTTCTCCTGGAGATAATTAACTGCTCTGTCAAGACCATGTGTATAGTGAACATTTTGTTTAAGGTTTCACAGTTGAGAGAAGTCTAGAACAGCTAATGTAATAGCTGGATGTCTTCTTTCAGTCAGCTACAGTCAGCTACTGTCTAAGCGTAGCAAGTATTGCTTCATTTGTACATAATTAAGAGAGTCCACTTAAATGGTTTATTCTTCTTACTCTCGAATTTCTCCAGCCAGTTTCATGACTGTTTACAAAAGTTCACAAAACAAGAATACTATGAGGAATTTATCCCAATAAAATTATTTAGGGAAAGCAAAAAACTATATTCATGGAGATCACCAACCTATCTTCATTTATAATCAACTATAAGAAAACACTGGCATGGGGGAGGACCCCAGAGGTCTCATATTAAGGGGGATAAATGCAGCTATATTGACACAATGGAATATTATTAAAAATACTAGGAGTAATTATAAACAGAAATTACAGAAAATTACAGAAATTGTCTGGCTAAGTGTTGAAAAACATAGCAAATACTAATTTATAAATACACATTTAACATCTATTATAATTTTAACAATAAAAAATATAAACTGGTAAAAGGAAATGTGAAAACTAGAGTCATGGTATAATGGAATTATACACATTTTATTATTCTTTCCTTAAATTGTGATTTTATTTTCCTTTCTGATTAACATTTGGAAGCTCCTTGACAGGTTTCTGGGTTTTCATTAGACGTCTCTGAAATTTCACTAGTTACTGGGGTGTCTGGGGGGCTCAGTCAGTTAACTGTCTGCCTTTGGCTCAGGTCATGATCCTGGGGTCCTGGGATGAGGCTTCCTGCTCAGTGGAGAGCCTCCTTCTCCCTCTCCCTCTGCCTGCTGCTCTGCCTGCTGCTCTGCCTACTTCTGCTCTCTCTCTCTGTCAAATAAATAAATAAATAAATAAATAAATAAATAAATAAATAAAAGCAAGCTCTGAGCTCAGGGGGAGTCTACTTAAGATTCTCTCTCTCTCCAAGAGCTAGTCCAAGATGGCAGAGGAGTAGGAGACCTCAGTCTTCTTTGGTCCCAGGAATTCAGCTAGATAACTCTTAAATCATTCTGAACACCTGTGAACTCAACCAGAGATCTAAGAAAGCAATAACTGCAACCCTACAAATAGAAAAGTGACCGCTTTCTGCAAGGTAGAAGGTGTGGAGAAATGAATCTGAGGTGATACTTTGGAAGATAAGCCATAAGGGGAGGGAGCCTCCATAAAGCCGGCTACGGGAAAGTGATACAGCAGTGGAAAGCAAAATAGGACCTTTTAGAAGTTTGCTCAGGTGAGGAGTGTCCCTCCCTGAAAGGCGTTCAGGTGGCAAATGGTGGTGGAATACTAGCTGGGATGGTGTGGTGGCAGGATCCCCGCCTCACAGGAAGAACGGGGGTGCCTGCCTGCCCCAGAGTTCCCAGGCATCTGAGCACCTTGAGACCCCTCATCCTCTCCTGGGGGGAGCAGCGCGGGTGTGTACCGCAGGGTCTGTAGGGTTTAGAGACCTGAAAGGAGGTCACGTACCTGAGACAGAAATGCTGGGTCACAGGCTGGGTGAGCCCGGAGCGGGGACGGAGCCCGCGGAGACAGGAGCAATTGACTGCTTTTCCCTGGGGAGCACTGAGGAGAGGGGTCCTGAGCTTTTGGCTCTGGGGCAGGAGTTGGGAGGCTGCCATTTTCATTCTCATCCTCTAAAGCTGTGCAGAAAAGCCTTCAGGGAAGGAAACCTACTGAGAGCAATCCGGAAGAGCTTACTTAGCCTGGCCCCTCGCAAGGGCGGTGCAACTCCACCTGGGGCAAAGACACTTGAGAATCAATGCCCCCATGCTTTGAAACTCGAACTCCATCACTAGAGGAAATTTGGAAAGAACTCAAATACACAGAGGCTAAAGAGCATCCTACTAAAAAATGAATGAGTGAACCAGGAAATTAAATAAGACTTTTAAAAAATCACAGAAACAAATGAAAATGAAAGCACAACTGTCTAAAACCTTTGGGATGGAGCAAAGGCAGTCAGAGAGGGAGACAAACCCTAAGAGACTCTTAATCATAGGAAACAAACTGAGGGTTGCTGGAGGGGAGGGGGGTGGGGGAGATGGGGTAACCGGGTGATGGGCATTCAGGAGGGCACGGGATGTAATGAGCACTGGGTGTTATATAAGACTGATGAATCGCTGACCTCTGCCTCTGAAACTAATAGTACATTATATGTTAATTAATTGAATTTAAACTTAAAAAATTAAAAATATTTTAAAAAATCAATAAAATCCTACACCAAAGTGGGGGGGGGTAAATAAAGCTAATGAGAGGGAAAAACAATTCTTCATATAACTAATAAAAAAAAGATTCTTTCTCTTTCCTTCCCCCTCTGCCCCTCCCCCTCCTTCTCTTTAAAGTAAATAAATCTTTAAAAAAAATAAAAACAAAACAAACAAACAAAACAAACCCAAATGGAGAGGCAAACTCAGCCACAATTTTTTAAGTGTTTACAATTTCAGATTAATGTGTGGAAGACTACCATTTTAACGGTGATAGAAAAAAATGAAATTCGGATGTCAGAACAAAATTTAGTTTGTTTTTAACCCTATTTTGATAGAAAACAAACATCATGGAATACCAAATGTCAGACACAACTTTATCTTTTGGTGATATTTTGGGGAAAAAAAAGATATTCAATTAAAACCAACTTAAATTCAGTAATAAAAATACAAAAAATTGAGAAAAACAGGAAAAATAGAAAATATTACCAATGGCTTCCTCTAAAAATAAAGCTCCGTTAACATTTGTAGGGAGGAGGGAGTCAATTTCAGCCCTTTTGTTTCCTACACATAGGACACTTTGCACAAAGTAATAAAATTATATTTGCAATTTTGTATTTCTCTTTCCACCTAACATTAGAAATGTGTTTTTTTGTTACTAATTTTCTTAAACAGAATAGTAATGACCACCTAATAGTACACTAATTGGATGGCATAATTTATTGAAAGAGTTTACAATGGTGTAACTTGTTTTTCACTATTAATAAAACTAGGGCATCTGGGTGGCTCAGTCCATTAAGCATCTGCCTGTGGCTCAGGTCATGATCCCAGGGTCCAGGGATCAAGTCCCTCATTGTACTCCCTGTTCAGTGAGGAGTCGGCTTCTCTCTCTACCCCTTCCCCCTGCTCCTGTTCTCTCTCTCAAATGAATAAATAAAATCTTTGAAAAAAAATTAAAAATGATGAGCACTGGGTGTTATACTTAACTAATGAATCATTGAACACTACATCAAAAACTAATATGTACTACAGAGTGGCTAACTGAACATAATGAAAAAGAAAAATTAAGAAATTTTAAAAACTTAGAAAAACTATGCATTTGTGCAATTATCTTTTTTTGCTTCTAGGATTATTTCATGCTTTCTCAGAATAGTTTTCTAGAGGTAGAATATTGGTTTAAACAATGAATTTTTAAAATAATTTTGATGTAGTTTGATATATCATATTGCTGGCAAACAGTAAATGGGGAATAAATGAATAAGACAAAAAACAAAACCAAAGCTTAGACTCTTTGAAAGGTGAGTTTCTATTATTTCAATTTAAGTCCCTCTCGTCTTTTATAAATATATAGTGGAATATTATTACTGTATTTATTAACCATTTTAGTTTTTCTATGTATGAATTGTCTATTCATATTGTTTGCTTTTTTTAAGGCAGTTTGTATTTCATTACCATTTTGCATGAATGTTTTCTTAGGAAAATATTAACTTTTTACCATATTTTCAAGTATTTTTCTAGTGTCTTTCCATTTTAAATTTGATATTTTTAAATAGACAAAAGTTTTAAATGAGTATGTATTCAAGTAAGATTTTGACTTCCTTTGCAATTTTTATTTCATTTCAAATGTTACATCTTTCAAGTTCTTTTCCTTTTAGAATTCCTGACTTCCTTAGAGAAAGAAGAAAGTGGAAGAAGAATTAACGGTTCAATCTGAAATGCTTTAATTACTATTCCCCTTATCAAAACAAAAACAAAAAACAAAAACAAAAAACAACTATAATAACTTCCATTTGAGTAACTGGAAGAAAATTCCAGAAAACCCATGTTTTCTGATAAGCGCTTAGAAATTTGCTTCTTTTCTTATTGTTTATTCAGATAGAATCTAGGCAACTTGACAAAAAAAACCCTAAAATATAAAAAATAGACATAATACATAAATAGAAACCTAGACGTGAAAAGTAAGTAAAAAGGAATAAAATGGTTCTTTTATAAAATGATTTAAATTTTATAAATAAGTACAAATTTGAAGAAAATGCATAGTTGATTTTATTTTAGTAGATTATGTTACTCCAAAAGAATATAAAGTTTAATCATTTTAAACACGTGGCCTTCTCTCCGAGGAAATAATTTTTTAATTGAGGTATCTTACCAGGAAGTAGGAACCAAAGGATAAATATTGTTTGTGTTTGAAAAGCTAATGTTTTGTATAAAAACTAAAGTGATTTAATATCTGATTTATAGGTATATTTTTCCTTTAACTATAAGTATATTCTTAAAAAGAATAGTTTTAGGGATGCAAAGTTAATTTTGAAAGATCTTTATAGGTTAAAGTTGTAAGGGCACTTCCAAAAATGTCTTCTCCTTTCTATATCTTTCCATTTAGATTAGCCACCTGTCCACCTTTACTTTCACCCCATCTTCCTCAGAAGGACAAAGCCAGCAGACCCTCATCTTGCAACTCTGAGACATTAGTTTTATACTACTTAATGTGGCCTGTATTGGTGTAGGTTTTGTGATTATATTTGGCATTTCCCTAGTTTATGATTCTCCATATTTAGTGACTATCTTGTTTAATTTATTATAATTACATATCCTGTTGTACAGTTATTAACTATTTTTGAGCTATTTCTAAGTCCTTCAAATGGTTTCTAAGAATGAGAGAATATATTCAAAATTAAAACTAATAAGGAAGAGGTAAGATCTATTTTCCTCAATTTGGCTTCATGAAGCATATGGCTTCTTCATGTCTGCATTAATTTAGTAACTTCAGAAGCCAGCTATTACCTGATGACAAGTAGGTTAATAAAGCTAAGAGGAAAGTTTAAGAAAGACCTTGGCCATTTTTTATTTGCCATTAAAATTTACAAGAATAGAAATGGAAAAATGTGTAGTAAATATACCAAATCTGGAGCTCAAGTTAAATATTTTTCCCTAGTTTAGTACATTAACTTCAAGGTGTCTCAGAGGACAAAGAAAAAGAAATCCCAACATTGGTAGAGTTTCCGGTCTAGGTTAAAATGACTAAGAAATTTTGACATCTACTATGTCTTCTTATCCTAATGAAAACCATCAGCTTAAATAAATCCCAATTTGGAAGATTTCTTAGAAGAAGCTACAATTGAAGAAGCTATAATTGATCCAATTTCTAACTTTCCATCTATCAAAATCATTGAAAGAACATCTCTCCTTACTAGTTCCCAAGAAGTGTTTTTTCCCCTTTGGTCTTAGGCAAGAATAGAAGCACTTCTCAAAAGACTTACCATGGAAAGTATTTGTACCTCTCAATTATTCTTGGATACCTCTTTACAATTTCATGTACTCCCTAAAAATAGTACATTTTAAATGCAGGTACATTAAAATTTAGAAAAGTGAATTGAAAAGAAAGAATTGCCAGGAACATGCTCCCACACACAGATCTGTGTGTGCATGTTCTCGATAATTCTTTCTTCTCAAGAAACTTATAAAAAGGTAGTGGAATAAAATATAGCTCCTGCTGTTGCACCTGGTCTGTAACTCATAATTGAGATTGAAATTCATATTCTCCACTCTCGTAGTCCTCCTTATCCTAGGGGAATATATTCCAAGACCCCCTGTTGATGTCTGAAACATGGGTAGTACCAAACCCTATAGAAACTATGTTTATTCTTATACATTCATACTAATGATAAAGTTTAAATTATAAATTAGGCACAGCAAGAGATTAACAATAAAAATAATAATAAAATAAAACAATTATAATGACATACTGTAATAAAAACTCTGTGAATGTGGTCTCTGTCCCTCAAAATATCTGATTGTACTGGTTTCACCCTTCTTCCTTTGATGATGTGAAGAAATAATACAATGCCTGCATGATGATATGAAGTGAGGTGAATGATGTAGGCACTGTGACATAGGGTTAGGCTACTCTTGACCTTGTGATGCTACATCAGAGAAAGAATCTTCTAGACCACTGTTGATTGCAGGTAACTGAAACCATGGAAAACAAAGCTGTGGATAATGGAGGACTATTCTACCACCCATTCTAGATTCCTCTCACTCAGCTCACACACCTGATGGATTTAGTAGCACACCTATAGGGTTGGGTGAAACAGACTCTCATCTGTGAAATGCTTGAGTCTCAGCCACGATTCTGTCCTCAGGGTGTGACTGCTATATTTGTCCATTTAACATACACAGTGGAAAAGAGCACTAAAAGATAGCATAACTTAAACGTGAATGGGACGCCTGCTGTGCGCCCAGGTGGAAGCTTGTTCCTTCTAGGTACTCAATACCTCTATAAACCCATAAACCCAGATTTGCAGAAATGGGAACCACAACTTCTTTAAGTGGGTCCCCGAGAATGACTGTAATAAACAGGGTTATTCTTACTTCCAATCCTTGGTTTCTGAGCTCAAGTATTACATCTATTGGCAAGTAGCTTCTGGGAGGACAAACGTGTAATTGTGCAAGTGGGTCCCATAGATTGGCACAACAATGTGGCATGGTTGCATCTCCATTGCTGCAAGGAGACCCCTTGATCCCTGTGGGATCCGATTTTGGTAGATTGAGCAGTCTGTAAGTCCTTGGACAGTAGAGCTGGATGAGGTTCACTAGTCAGGAAAGGCAAAGACATATCTGGCATATGTGCCAATTTCATAGAAATTTCAACCCTTTCCATAGTCTTATTTAACATTATTTTCACTCAATTTTCTATTTTTGTGAATTTTCTCCTGTTATTGCTTCATTTTAATTTAGATTTTTTGTTGTTGTTGTTGTTTAGTTTCTATCATTGTAGTACAGTTTTCTTCTATTCTTCCCCAATTTTCTACAGTTTAACATTTTTTATTAATGAGCCCCTACACCAGAAATCAAAATTCTTTAAATAGTACCTCTATTGGTCTAGAGCACTAATTTTTTAAAAAAGATTCATGTATCTATTATTTAAACGAGGGAGGAGGAGAAGAGGGAGAGGGAGAGAGAGGAATCCAAGTGGACTCCTCACCAAGCACAGAGCACAACGCGGAGCTTCACCTCATGCCCTTGAGATCATGACCTGAGCTGAAATCACCAGTGGGACATTTGACTGACTGAGCTATGCAGGCATCCCTAGAGCATTAAAATTTTTTTTTAAAGATTTTATTTATTTATTTATTTGACAGAGAGAGATCACAAGTAAGCAGAAAGACAGGCAGAGAGAGAGGGGAAAGCAGGCTCCCCGCTGAGCAGGGAGCCCAATGTTGTACTCGATCCCAGGACCCCGAGATCATGACCTGAGCTGAAGGCAGAGGCTTTAATCCTCCGAGCCACCCAGGTGCCCCTCAAAACAGTTTTATTTGATTATTATTTTGGGTGAGAATTCTTTCCAAACAAATATAAATCACTGGATGTAACTATCTGTTAGTATCATCTACACAGTCAAGTATACAGTCAAGTGTCTGTGGTAAAGCCACATTATCACAGCACAGAGGTAGTGATGTCCTCTTCCCTTCTCTTCCCTGTCACTTTGGTTTATATAACACATTCTCTATTCTGTGAGTTGCTAATCTGCTGGATTCATAGTCCAGTGAAAAGTCAGTGAATTTGGAGAGAGAAAAGAAGGGTCTGAATTCCAACTTTGCTACTCATCTGAAGTCCCTTGCCTCCTTGGGATATGGAATTGTTGTAATTTCCCAAAACAAGGGGCACCTGGGTGGCTTGGTTGGTTAAGTGTCTGCCTTTGGCTTCAGGTCATGATCCCAGGATCCTGGGATGGAGTCTTGCATCGGGCTCCCTGCTCAGTGCTTCTCCCTCTCTCTGCTTGTGTGTGCTCTCTTTCTCTCTCTCTCTCTGGCAACTAAATCAATAAAATCCGAAAAAAAAAATTTCCCCCAAAACTAAGTAACAGGACTAAATTATCTTAAATTATTTGTAGCTAAAAAATTATGGTTTTATGAGTCAGATAGTACATTAGTTTCCCAGGCTGGAAAGTCCAGTGAAATGATTACAGATACAGGATATTAGAATGATGATTAAAAAAAAAAAAGTTTTTCAAATAGCCAGAGCTCCTGCTTCCTAGACAGTGAGGGTTTTTTTCCTGAGGATGAGGCGCCAGGAACCCTGGAGAGGTGCAGGCTGTGTTTGCCTCAAATCTCCTTCCCCAGGGCTGCTCTGCTACTTTATTCCCGGAAAAGACCCCTATCAGAGCTTGGTGTTTGGCTACTACAGCACACTGACCTTTTCTCACCACGTGGATTAGCAATGGATCCAGCCTCTTTTCCTGGAGGGGATTGAGTGGCACCAAGGGTCTGAATGGGCTTCCAGCTTATTTATGTTTTGGCCGCAATCTTCAAAAACCAATTGCTCACCAATGCGACAGACCTGCTCAGGGCAATGGTGACCTTCCTCCAAGCTTCCGCATTGATTATTCTAAGGATTCTCCCAACTTGAATCAAAAATATTAAAACTTAAAAAATGAGCAGGCTTTCTAAAGCTACTGAACCCCAAAATTAAATGTATCCAGATATTCTTAGAAGTGTGAGGTCTGGTGCGGGAATGGGAGTGCACAGGTAGGGACCGGACAGGACAGAAATGACTTTCTTCAAAGGTGAATGGATGTGAGTTTAGTAAAGATGTCAAGGAGAAATATAGTGGCAAAGGACCCATGGCTAGCCTCAGCGGGAAGCTATTGGCACCTCAAGGGCTGCAGTCGAGGGGCCATTTACAGAATTTGGGTCTTGGTGGAGGAATATTGCCTCTACCAAAGCGTGGTCTATGGTGAGTAAATACTCAGAGCTCTCTCTTTCCTCTAATCTTCTGTGACTTTTAATTTTCTATGACTGCCTCCGCTTGGCCTAGCCCAACAGAAACCAGAGGACCACAGGGCATGGATAGATCTGTGGGTCAGCCTCTAGGGAATAAAAAGCAGTATGGAAAAAAGCAGGTCCCAACGGTGCAGTTGGAGAATATCCAGCAGAGAAGAACATCAGGATTTGCAACCCGTGGGATCAGAAATGTCCTGAGAACAAATCAAAACTTCAGTGTACTAGAAGTATTTAGGGTCTTACCAAATGGGGGGGGGGCTTGTCTACAGCTTTATCTACTTCCTCCTGTACCATTGCAAAAAGTGCTTTGCTGTAGCAACCATAAAAAAAGAAGCCAAATTAGCTTCTACTGTTTAGCCACCAAGTGTAATAAGACTGGGTTCTGTCACCCATTCCTTCAACTCTCCATAAATTCCCACCTAGGGGCAGAAGGTTGCCTCCTCATCTTAAATAATCTCCCCATCTCAAAGTTTCTTCCCTGTCTGGGGAGCATGAATATAGTGGTAGAGGGGACATGAGAACTTACTCAATAAATATCCTTGCCAAGTCTTTCATTCTAATATCTAGACTTCAGTGTTATTTAAGAGCCAGGAATTGGACACTTGTCTTTCACTTCACTGTGAACCTCTCCTTTTCTTTGTGGACCTCACATACTGTGATCCCCAAGGTGAGGGGGTCAGCGAGTTCATTACATGGACTGTGTCTATGGGGGAGTACACGTAGAGGACTGATGCTATTGTGAAGCAGATAAAATTTGGTCTTAAATCTTTAATACTTTGCTTTTAAACTTTCCTATCTCAGAATTGTGTGCTTTGTGATTTTCTCTACAGCTTTCCTCCAAAATCTACTTTCATAAAATGATCTCATAAACACAACCCTAAAGTTAAGGTATAAGTAGCTCATAGCATTTAATACCTTATTCTTTCTGCATGGGTTTTGTTTAAAACAAGAAAATTCTGAAATACAGGAATGATTTTCTGCAAAATACAGTCTTTGTCACAACCATTCAATTTGACCATTTCGGCACAAAAGCAGCCATAGATGGTGCATGTGTGATGAACATTTCCATGTTCCAATAAAACTTTATTTATGGAAACTGAAATTTAAGTTTCATATACTTTTCACGTGTCACAAAACATTTTTTAAATTTTTTCCAGCCTTTTAAAAGTGTAAACATCATTCTTAGTTTAAGAGATGTAAAAACTGAAGGGATAAGCCATATGTGGCTCATACACAGTGGTTTGCAGACCTCATCTTGACCTAACCCCTCAGGATTACCCTGGCAGGAGGACCATGTCTCAGGGCAGCATGGGAGTTAGGGTGAGTTAGACAAGGAAAGCTGTCCCACCAACAGGTCAGAGAGGACACCTTGGACATATCATCCCTGACAGCAGTAAGGACTCTCTATTAGCAATTTGCATTAAGAAAAAGAGTGAATCTGGATTTCTGCCTATCTCCTGAGCTAGAAAATTCCTTCCATCTGACTTCCCTACATTCAGCATATTTTAGTTTAGCATGCCAATTTCCTTTCTCTGTTCTTGGTCCTGTTGGTGAAAAAAGGAGAGGAGAGATGCCAATGTTTTCATATGCTTTTATTTTCCTTGTCTGATGTGTTATCATCAATAACCGTAGTAACAACAGTTACAGAAAGTCACCAGTTCTTAATAGAAAGAAAGTTAATATCAAGATCAAAAGAGCTATACCTTTCAATAACTTATTTGTTATTAACCACCTGAGTGACCTTGCAAAAATTACTTAAACTCTGGATGTCAGTTTACCTATTTGTAAAAGAAGGATCTTGGAGATTTGTTCTAAGTGTACGAATGAATGACAATTCTCATAAACATCCCTTCACTGAGAAGCCTTATGGTAGGAAATAAATTTTACTAAAGAAGTTAGAAAGTTATAGAAAGATATGTTAAAGTAGCAAAAAAGCAGATTAAAAGGCTAAATTCACATTTGTATTTTTATAGTTACTGAGTTTTATAGTAAAATATTCAGGATAAATTCAGCTACAACGTTTTTCTTACATTTATTTTTCTGGAAGCATCCATACTTCAACTGGTTAAAGGGCCTCTGGTTTACATCAATTTCCTTGAAAGAAAAGACAAGAAACACATAAAAGAAACCCTTCAAAAACCAAAAACCAAAAAACTTTGAATTAAGACTTTGAACCTGCAGATGGTGCTATGGTCCTACTATGAAATTCAGTCTTGCTTTCTAGTTTAAATTCATGGGAAAAAAATGCAGTTCTTTGATTTAGTTTATTTTTACCTAGAAATAATAAAATTGAATTATTTCTCTTAACTTTTGTGTTTTATTATTATAATGGGAGAAACTATCTTTACCATTGGAAAAATCTGATGTAGTTACTCTTTGTGAATGTTAAGTGCTTCCTTAGACCAAATAATAATCAACCTTTATATCTTTTTTCATTTGGATTTTTCTGCTTATCCTTCAGCATTGGTTTTTCTGTGGCTTTCAATCAACTTTGCTGTTTCTGTTCTTAAATAAAATTGTTTCACTGAGAATTGAGTGACGAAGAGCTAAAGATAAAAAATTCCACATGGGAATCATTTCAACCTCTAGTTTGTAATAATCAGGTAAAAAAAGATTTCCTGGAATTAAGCCACAGGAACTCTGGCTAAAGTCAGAGCTGTCAACTGGGAAACAAATTTCCAGACATTTTGAACTTTAATTCATTTAATTTTTCTTGTAACTGGATTAGAAAATATGATTAAGCATAGCAGGATATTCTTTTACTGGATCAGTCTGGCTTTGAATGAAGCCGATAGACACTAAAATTTTAAAGTAGAAGAAGGAAAGGGGGCTTTAGAGTCTTTCTCCCTTGAGGAACTTAGGAGCAAAAATGTAAAAGGATACACACACTGGAAATTTTTAAAAATTCTAGGAAAGATGACATTTTACTTTGTTGTCCACAAAGTTGTTCATGTGGCTGTATTTTTACCTGAAACTGACTGAATATATGGTCATCTAATTGGAATTAAATCCCCACAAACAGAAATTAGGTACTTATCAAAGTACTCTGTAGAGGCTTTCCAACTAGTTCTTCAAAACCTGTCAACTGACTAAGCTGGAAATGTTCAAAAAGCTGGTGTGGGTGTTGGTGTGTATTCAGGGATGGAGGGGAGAAACAGAATAATTCTGTATAGTGCAAGGACCTATACAAATGGTGAAAATTTCTTCCTTTACAAAGGAAGGAAAATTGAATCCCTTGATATATACAGTCTGATAGTTTATTTTTTTGATCATTTGAGGATTGTAAAAGTGCATTGGGAATTACAATATTTTGTACAAATGTGAAATAGCAGCACCACTATGACTTTATACAACAGTGTGTATATTATACTATCTTAGCGCCTTTCTGAAACCTTTATCTTGGGAATAGTTCCAATACAAAGGAAATGTAATTATAAAGAAATGGGAAATTATTTCTAGATGCTTTTGAAATTAGAGTAGATCTCGAGGAAGACTAAATCTGTATTTACATGAATAGCATAAAACATTTTAAAAGACTTATAATTGATACATTATAATAAAAGAGAATTATACATTTTTTAGGCATAATGAACAGAAGTGTTTGTTTTTTTCTGCATCCTTTTCTGCACACAAAACTCTTATTTTCTGAAGGAGCCCCAGTGGCCCTGGCTATAATACTGATCATTCTCTAATTTCATTCCTACTAATTAAAGATTGAAACATTTCATATTAAGCTTGGTATGTTTTTGTTGTTGTTGTTTATTTAAAGAAAAGTAAATTTCCTCTTTATATCTTGCATCTTGAAGTTACTCACTATAAATTTATATAAATCAGACATAATGACAATTTAATAAGAACTCAAGCCTTATTCATCCTGTGGGAGTACTACTGTGACGTCTTTCAGAGAGCTTTGTGATTGCTCAGCCCTAAGTGTAAGCCCTATAAAATGATGGGCTTTGAAATGCTGGTCAGAGTAGAGTGAAAAGCAGTTGCTGGCAATAATAGCCAACCCATAGCCAGTACCAAGTTCTGGTTCAGCTCTGAGGGCAGAGAACTGGTGGAGCCTATCTCGACTTCAGCACCTAAGACAGCTCCAATATTCTCCTTCCATACAGAAAGCTCCGGAGGAACACTACTTGGCAAGGTGAGTAAAAACTTTACCCTTCTTCGTCTTCTTTTTGTCCCCTCCTCCTACTTTGAAACTTTTCTCAGGGTATATTGAATATTTCTCTCTCTTGAAAAGAATTTTACAGTGTTCTTCCTTTACAACAACATAAAACAAGTTTCTCAAGTCACCTGGTAAGTGTAGAAATGCTTCAACTTCTTATATATTTGTGGATTTTCTGAATTCTTTTGGTTGGAAGATGCTTTGCCTTGCTTGCTCAACACTTTACTCAATACTGTCTTTTAAAAAAGTGTACTAAAGTAGGGTGTGGGGGTTTTGTTTGGTTTGTTTTTGGTTTTTTTCCTGCTATATTTCTAAATGAAGGATTCAGTGGGTACATTTGTTTTACAAGTTTCAACTTGTTTTTTTTAAGTGTTGTTCTTTCTATTTCATATGTTAGTTATGTGAACCAAGGAAGCATTCATTTTCCTCTTTAAGTCTAAATGCTGTGATTTTTATAGACAGTAAGAAAAACAAAGCTCAAATTCTAAGTTCCTATTATGAACTATTTAGAAATGAAATCTGTAAGTGCATTAGATGTAAAAAAGCACAAACACTCTTTTTAATGTATTTTTCCTTTTGTAACAAAAATTATTTCAATGGTAATATGCAGTTTAATAATTTTTGGTATTAATTTTCACTATTAAGTTAAGCTTGTTCAAACCTGGGCATAAGAAAATAAGTTCCTAATAATCTCTACAATTAAAAGAGGAAAAAGAAATGTATGTACAAGTTTTATACTGATATGTGTATGTACATATACATATACATGCATTTATAGACACATTATTAAATAGATGATACTCCAGTGTTATATTAATTAGACACTAGAAACATGAACTGTTTCTCTAGTTAGAAAAGATACCAAACATGGGTGCTGCAACTCTGTTACAAGAAGATTGTGCCCATGGATACTTCCAGCACTGTGGAAGTATGCCTTGCCACATATACTTGGCCGAACTAAGTGCCTAGTGAGAGATAGGCAGCAGTTGAAAAGGACCCTAATTTTTGTTCAAGCAGCTGTTCCCCCCAAAAACCTTCTCGATTTAAAAGTTAATTACACTGCAGTTTAACTCTTTCTATAAGATGAAAATTACTTTTCCCCAACCCTGCAAGAGCCTTCAGAAATTACTACTAGGCACTCGGAATTACTTCGTTGGTGATCTCTTTGGTTGGAGAGCTGATGTGAGTCTCTCTCTTTCAAGGTACAAAGATGGAAACCAGAAGTAAGTTCCAGCTACTCGTGCTGCTAACACTTGTCAGCACGCTCTTCTCTCACACGTTGGCATGGCCTCTTTTCGGAGCACCCTCTGCTCTGAGGTAAGGATTATTTCAAATCAGACAGTTGAACATTCCTTTTTTATGTATACGGGAATTTCCTATATATTATTTTGGGCAACTCAAATTTTTAAGTTCATATTATTTAAATCTTTTGGTTGACGTGTGAAGCAGGTTTTTTGAACATAAATCAACATGACTATTCTACATCCTGGGATCCACTCTCAGGGCATAACAGACAGTGTCAATGACTAGTTTTAAGGATTTCTAAACAGGGAGGAAGAAGGATTTGATTTTCTTTTCATTCAAAACCAGTTTTAGATATGTAATAAGCTTTTATCCATTATCATTTCAGTTTAATTCAGTTTCTGATGGAAAAAATAGATGTTTAGTTGCCTGCCTCATTATAGTTCATTTTCAAGATCAAACAGTAAATAATCTTAAGGTTAGTAGTTAACTAGTGAAACATATATACAATCATGCTGGACAGATCTACCTATCTAGCCAGAATCAATTTGCCATTATTGTAAATTGTGGAATAAGTGACTTACTGAGATACACTCCCTCAGTGGGTGAATTTTAATGTTTGGTTTCAACCCTAAATCCTTAGTTTCACTGTTCTCTATGTTGTGTTTCATATCTCAAATTCAGATATTATAACACAACTCTTATTTAAAGCTTTATCTGAAATAAAATAAATCCATTTTAAAGAAGGAAACAGTAAATGAAAACTACAGTAGTTTCATTTCGTCTTTCTAGTTTATAGGCACCACTATATCTAAGGGCAAAACTGTCATCTCTTTGCTCATTTTCCCATTTCTGATTCTCTTTTCAAGGTAGACTTGTACTCAATAGACTGAATAATCTCTTAGCTATTAGCGTTTGTGACATCTGCTTAAAGCCAGATATTATGTTGCTTTATAACTACACAGAATGATCCTATCTGAATGGTCATATCACATGTCACTACAAACAATCACAAGAATCTTGAAGTTTGCATTGATAGCTAGGCTTCATATAAAGAGGACTGCTTCTTACTTCCACAAACTACGACATCATCGAAAGATGCGCAAGTACCCAGGAGCTGATGCACTCCTTGGAGGTTTACTCTAATAGTGACAATAGACACACTCATAATTTTAATAGTGTGCTGTTGTTTAAAATGTGCATGCACTCAAAAATATAGTCATATTTCATGTTTAAGCATGACTATTCTTAGTCACTCAGTAAAGCACTGTACATCCATCACTAAAATTGTATTAATACATAAGACTAGAAATAAGAAGACCCTACGAAATTTACTGAATTTGAGTAACTACTCAGAGATGGAGAGATTCTTTGTACTTGATTAATACAGAGAAATATATCACACTAAGGTGAATCTTTGGATTAAAGTTTACTGACCTAGAGAAAGAAAAGTAGTTAATATCCATCTCTTGGGAAATGTTTGACAAATGATACTAAACACCAACAAATACATGAATTGTTATCAGTTTTTATGCTGAATATTTAAAAATATTTAAAATTTTTTGACGTTTCTATTTTGTACAAAATATTTCTGTGTATAAATTTGCAAAGTGGAGATATTGCCAACAAAGTGTACTTCACTTAATGCACTGATAGGATTGAACTAAGTAACCCTTATGTTTGTTCCATACACCTTGTAAAAGTTGCATGGCATCTATTTTATGGAATAACAAAAATTTCACCATTTATACTATAAACCATAGAAGCCAGTAAATCTAACTATGCTATCCATATATTGTGAATGGTTAATACTTCTCAAGAATATTATCTTATTTCCAATGACTGTAAAACCATAAACACTATCTTCTGAGAAAGGAATAGATTATACCTCTCCTATATGTTTTCCTAACAGGTTGGATGACAGAATACCACTTGAAGAAGCAAATGAACCTGATCAAGTTTCATTAAAAGTAGACACAGACATCTTGCAAAATGCATTAGCTGAGAATGACACACCCTATTATGATGTGCCCAGGTGAGTTTGTTTTTTTATTGAGTTTTATTTTAGAAAATTTATTTTTGAAATATAAATGTTTTATAATCTGTGTCACTGTGATGCTATTCCTACGATACAATACTATAGGTTTCTATGCTCCATTGCTTCATCCAGCCTGATTTATTGAAGCTCTAGCAGCTGTACATGACTTTCATGTAGAGAGGGTATAACAAGCCAGGATCAACAAATCCTTTACTTACACAGAACTGTTTTTCTAGAGCAGCATTCAAGTATAGACAGATTAGCTCTATCCTGAAGACAAAGTATACAAATTCCTGATTTGGATGGGAAAGTTGGCTGACAGTCCCTAAGGGCCTTTCTCTCTTAAGAGATTTTGTTTCCAAATATTTTGGCAGGAGAAATTGCAAAAGTATAATAAGGTTTTTGCTAAAAATCAGGATAGTTTCTCCTTGTATGTATCTTTATTTAGAATAGAAGAAACAAAGCACCATAAATAAATAAAGAGAAACCAATTTT
Source organism: Ailurus styani (assembly GCA_002007465.1). NCBI lineage: Eukaryota > Metazoa > Chordata > Mammalia > Carnivora > Ailuridae > Ailurus > Ailurus styani. The sequence continues at coordinate 317,893 of LNAC01000287.1, read as the reverse complement.
AATATATTATATTTCCCATCAATATTTATTGGAGAATTGCTTTTATAGTCTCTATCAGAAATCATTACTTAATATTGAGATATACTTCTAAAAACTTAATTTTTTAAATTTTTCAAAGTTTCGTGTTAGAAATACATATCTCAGTATAAGTGACTAGAAAATATCTTTTAAGGTTATCAAGAACATTTTGGACTTATGTTTTCACAAGAAGCTTTCATATAGCTGATAAGTTTCTTTCTTGTTTAATGAGGCAAAATAATATTTTAGGAAACCATTTACAAAATAATGTCTATCTTTCCTCCTTCTTTTAGGAATGCCAGACATGCTGATGGAGTTTTCACCAGTGACTTTAGTAGACTCTTGGGTCAACTTTCTGCCAAAAAATACCTTGAGTCCCTTATTGGAAAGCGAGTTGGGTAAAGAGAATTTATTATTTTATCAAACACATTATGATTATTTAATCTGAAAGTTATTTTTTTCACTGTTAACAATTTACTTACTTGACTCAAACCTGATAAGCCTTGATGATATGTAATTTAGTTGAAAAATAATGTATATTCTCAAATAAAATATACCAGGCCCATGGATTAGGGAAATAAACGTTTTAGTGATATCCTACTACTCACTGGCATACTTATTTTTCTTTAGTGGCAATCATTTATAAATCTGCAACCAAACTGAACTAGACACAGTAAAAAATAAGGCATGGCATAAACTAAAGCAAATTTTAATATTTACCACATATTTCATTCCTAAATCTGCAACCAAATGAACTAGACACAATAAAAAATGAGGTATGGTATAAACTGAGGCAAATGTTAATATTTACCACATATCTAATTCCTGATCAAACCAAGTCTTGGAAGTTCTTTCTTTAAATGGCCAATTGCTGAATATTTAGACGGCACTATTCAGGGTGGCTAAGCTTGTAAAGAATTTATTTTTAAAGAAAATTTCCCCCCAGTGTGGCAGAACACAATTTCAAGTATTCCCCCATTTTCCTTTGATAAATGAGTTGCTCAGTTAGTACAGAATGTGTATTAAGGCTCCCATTAAGTGCCAAAATATGTTGAATTATTCCTTGCTTCCCTATACTTATGTTTAGATATATCTTTCTTTTAGTCTTTTTGTAATAGAAAAGAAATTGGCACTGGAATTCTTTTGTATCTGACTCCAAGAAATTTGGAACGTTGGAACATTTATAATTTCTTTTTAAAACCCTTTGGTTTCCTTTCCCTTGCATTCCTTAGCAATAGCATCTCAGAAGACCAGGGACCAATCAAACGCCACTCTGATGCAGTCTTCACTGACAACTATACCCGCCTCCGAAAACAAATGGCTGTAAAGAAATACTTGAACTCTATTCTGAATGGGAAGAGGAGGTAAAGAAACAGAGAACTTGCTAAGATGAGAAATTATAAATGAGTTCAGAAATAGAAGCTACATATGAAGACATTTATCTATCTGTCTCACTGTCTATACTCTGTGAAGCAGTAATGCTCAGCCTTGACTGACATTAGAATACCCCGGAGAATTTTTAGAATCCTAATGTGTGCCTTACCTAAAACCAACAGCTAGAAAATTAGTACCTAGGCATTGGTATTTTTTTAGGAGCTTCCCCACTAGATTCTACTCTGCATCCAGGGTGGAAAATGAGATGATAGAGACATCTACTCTAAATCAGGGAACAGGTTTTATCAGAAGTGCTAATTTTTTTTTAGATTTTATTTATTTTAGAGTGAGGGTGTGTGTGCACGCAGGGGGAGGGGTAGACGGAGAGGGAAAGAGCCTCAAGCAGACTCCATGCTGAGCCCAGAGCCTTCCATGAGGATCAGTCTCACAACTCAGAGATCATGACTTGAGCAGAAACTGACTGAACCACCCAGGCACCTCCAGAAGTATTAGATTTTTAAACATGTTAAGTCCAGTCAATTAGCAATTTGATACCACATGGAACTCCCTTCTTTTGCATACTCAATAACTTTATCAAATTAAGCCATGAGTTTTTTTGTGTTCTAAGATTCTGTAAGACCTATGTTTCTCTATGGTGTGTGTAACTACTGGATTAGAGGAAGTGGGATGCTCTCTTTTTTTATTCCAATTATTCTTGTTTAGATGGCGAGTATTAGAACAAACTTGGTTGGGCAAGATCAGACAACATGAATGACTTTGCCCCCCAGATTATAACTGTGTAAAAATAATTTTAGATACTTTAAGATTAAGGATAATCTTAGGTAATAATTAACCTCAAAGACAGTTGGTTAGTCCTCAGAGCCCTTTATAGAGCACAGAGAACAGCAAAAGTCACACATCCTCAGTTCCATGGAAGCTTTCTCAATGAAGAACCTTCACATGCACACTTTTCTTTTTCTGGTCTGCAGCAGTGAGGGAGAATCGCCTGACTTTCCTGAAGAGCTAGAAAAATAATGGAAAACCTCTTTGAAGCAAAGCTGCTTACAACTTCCCAGTGGTGGGTATATCTATGCATTCTTATTCTTATTCTATTCTTGGTAAAAAACAGCTTAGGGTGCTCACAATGAGACCTCATGGAAAAGGACACTTCTATCTTCTATCTTTCAGTAAACAGCTGAAAATGATTCACGCAGTGCTCTGATAGCAAAAAAAGAGAAAGCTTACAATAGGCCAACAGTTTGCTACCTGAATGGTACTCCTCGTTTGCTCAGACTTATTTCTAACCTTCTGTTGAGATATAAAACAGAGGCATCTGACTCACACTAATGGGAAAAGCTGGTTTTTTCTTGAGACTCCAGCCATGCTGCTTTTATTAATTTAAGGTTTAGCACCATGAACGACTGTTAGCACCTCATTTAATTTAAGTACAGGGAAATACCACCAAACTGCAGTATGGTTCATTATTATGAAGACACAAGGCACTCTGGGTCTAATTGTATTCCTTGAACCATAGCAAGTTCATGCAGCAAAATTAAACGTAGCTTCTTTTACCTATAAAGTGAGTATAGGTGCTATGATCCAATACTCTTTATACTTCAAATATTTTTTGAATAGGGAAAACACGAGTAGGCTTTTTTCTTTGTTAAATGATAAGCTTGTTTTCTTAGTTGTTTCTATGTACAGATGGATATAAGACATAATTCTTTTCTGCGTTACAATGATGTTTATATTAGCTCATAAAAATATATTTATAATATTTGGCCAGTGCCTAATGGAATTTTATGTCATCATTGTATCAGAGGTTGGTAAATTTTTTCTGTAAAGGGGGCTACTGGGGAAATATTTTTGGCTTTGTGAGTTACATGGCTTCCGTTACAACTTACTCAAACTCTGGTCTTGTACCACGAAAGCAGCCACAGATCATATGTAAAATGAATGGGAGCCACTGTTACAATACTATTTTATTTGTGAAACCTCCAGGTAGGCTGGACTACAACCTCTGACTAGGTCAAGGAGACTAAACTAGACCCACACTCAGACTGAAAGCAAACCATGGTCTTACTGAAATTCCTGGAGCAGAAAGCTAAGGCTTTTTTTGAGAGTCATCAAGCATGAGCAGAGTGTCTGAGACGACACCTGCCTGACTGGTTGCTTTTGTCCACGGAAGACATGCTCAAGGTCCTGCACTTGCCGGTTCCTTACTATGTATAGACATGTCAGAGAAACAAGTCCCTTTGCTCAAAGAAGAAAAATCACTTACAACTTCCTGAGAACGTTTACAAGAAGAGGCTTATTTCACTTAATTAAGAAATACAAGAGGAACTAAAATATAAAGGAGGATCAATCACTCTGTCTTTTGTAAGCTGTAAGATCATTACGAGATTCCATCCTCCCTTCTTTTCTTTTCTGAATGGGTAACTTTGGACAAATTCTTTTAATGGGAAATCCTGTGTGTCAACCATGTGTGAAAATTACAAATGAGTAATTATAATGACTAATTAAAGCGACTCTTCATATTTCAGTGTCTTTCTGACAATCAGTCCTTTGGAAGATACCTTTCTGATATCCCAGAACATGATTTCCTGTCATGACAGGCTGTTCACAAAGGGCAAAGGGAAATAGTTGTGATCAAGTGAGTGGATGAGTGAATGAAACTAAGATGCTGTAAATACAAATATTTTTATGCTTAAAACACCAATTCTTTCTTTTTCAGAATTCATGAAGGAAAATGATTGGCGAAGTGATTATATTTTGAGTTCTACATACGTAATTCAAGAAAACAACTTCAATATCAAAACCAAATAAAATATATTGTGTTGTGAATGTTGTGATTTACTTTATCCTGATGTAATAACTGTGATGTTTACATTGTAAATATTATTTGAGAGTTCTAAAACTTGTCTTTAACTCATAAAGACCCTGTAATTTCATATGCTGTGTATCCTTTCTAACAAAAATATATTTAGTGATAAGTAAATACTAGGTTAATTCCAATTATGTGAAGCTTTGGGGGAAAGTAGTAATAGAGCACACGTGATGTGTTATTTATAGAGCATACTTAACTATTCAGAAGCATGGCGCACATAATCAGTGTGTCTAAAGTTGAATGTTAAGCAGCTAGAATGCTGTGTTAAATAAACTGCAAAATGCCTAAGAGAAAACCAAAAACAAAGATAGAAAGACATTCTTTGAAACAGATTTTCAGAAAGTGGTATACATTTTCACATTTTGGGTCATCATTTATTTTGAGTAAGATTTAAAGTCTCTCCAATTGGGATCTCTAATTGCCGAAGGCTCTCTTCTGCTGTGGTGTTTCAGTGAAAGAGAGTGGCCTCTGTTTCTGACATCTGACCCTTCCTTTCTGCTTGTGTGAAGTATGTGTAAATGTAAACTGAGTGGAACATTTGTTTTTCTGAAATAAATTGTTTTCCATAATTACTCAAGTAATGCTTTGGTCATCAGCTTCCTTCAGTGAAAGAACATTTGGAGACACAACTATTTTTCCAAAAGGATTGTAGGAAATTAAATGGAGAAAATAAAGAACTTTGATTATCATTGCAGACACTTTCTATTGTTTTGATTCTGCTAAATGATGGATCAGTTACCCGTTTTAGCTCTCAAGGCAGGCATTAGATAGTTTTTATGATGTTTGAGGTAGGACTATGATTCTGTGTGAGAATCTAAAATCACAGTGACTTAAATATGAGAGAAATTTCTTTCTCACATAAGGGTAGAAAGAAAATATCATGGGTTAGTTTGAAGGTATTGTTCCATGGAGCCCTCAGGAAACTAAACCTCTTCTCATGATCCAGAATTGCAGCAGGATTTCCAGCCATCATCCCTGGATTCTAGGCAGTAGGGTGGAAGAAAGGGCATAGAAAAAATGAGTGCAAAGAGTGCAGGCAGACTCTGTTTTAACTGATATTTTATGCTGAGGATCCCTTTGACTAGAACATAGTTTTATGATCAGAGTCATTTGGAAAACAGGCTAGAAAACGTTTTTTGGTTTTGTTTTGTTTTGTTTTTTGTTTTTTGTTTTCTGGATAGTCATGTGCCCTACTAAAAACTGGGGTTCTGGTAATATAAAACAAGGAAAGAAAAGACTTCTGCGGGAATTTTGTTGTTGTTGTTTTTTTAAATCTCGGGCTATGGGTCTTAAATTCTTACCAAAAGTCCTAAAGAAATGATGAATAAAGTGAAAGTCCATAGACCCTAACCATTAATGAGGATTCATTATCATCATAAGACAAAATTTTGCTCAGGTTCACTTGCTACAATTAGAACAAATGCTTATATAAGGAAAGACTAGTCTAGAAGTACCAGTAAATGCAAAGCAGTTGACAGAGTTGAAGTGAATTGGGGTAACTATATCTTTTGCTCATTTCCGATTCCACAAATCATTGAATATTTGTTAAGTGAACTTTCTATGCAAAGCACTACAGTGAAAACCGGAAACTTCTAGATGTTATTTGCATATAAGAAGCTTGTAAAGATCAAATGGGGACGTAATTATAATGCAATTCAAATACATATCTAAAGAGTTTTAATTTTATCTTATTAATGTAAATCTTTTCAATGTAGTCATTATTCCTTGAAGAAATATTGATCGAATGAATCTGATGTGTAATTGAGATATCTGGGAGATGAGTGTTCTGGGCAGAGAGAACAGCAGGTGCAAACGAGGGGAAAATCCTGGCATATCTGGACAGTAAGGAAGCCGGTGTGGCCCAAGCAGGGTGAACTGGACTGGGCAGAGTAGGACATGAGATCATGGAGTTTTCCAAGGACCTTGGGGGACCTCGCAGGCTACCATAAGGACTTAGCAATGAGATGAGGAGATGTGGCAGTGTTTCAGACAGTGGTGTGATATTATCTGAACTGCATTTTAACGGGATCATTCTGGCTGCTGTGTTGGGAATATGGTGGGTGCTGAGGGTGGAAGCAAGAGGAGGAATGAGGAGGCTATTGCTAGAAATTAGGCAAATGATGATGATGGTGACAGGGGTCCACACAGTGAGGTGGTGAGAAGTGGAGTCTGCATATGTCTCAAAAGTAGTGTCAGATTTTTTGCTGATAGTTTGAAGATATGGAAGAGAAAAGGGAAAAAGGGGCTTCACTGATTGGTCTTTAAGAATCACTAGACTGGTAGTTGTTCTGGTTGGAGTTGCGTGAAAACCCTGCAAATAGGAAAAATGGTATGTAGATTGTAAAGTCATCCAAAGGTGAGACAATAAGAGTTTGGACTACACTAGTGGTCATGAGAAAGGAAAGGAGTGAAGGTAAGAGTTAACACTCATTATATAGCACGCACTTCCCTAGGGTCTTTACACTGTTATATCATCTCAAATATATGAGATATGTCCTATTTAGTCTTCAAGCCAGACGAGGAAGCAGAAGTACAAAGTAGATCACAAAAACATGACCCTGGACACTCACATAGAAAAGCTCCACTCAGTCCCCTAGTGAATCTTACTTAAGTCCCTAGAAGGACTAAATGACTTTCTCCAGGTAACATTATTTAGTGGCAGAGCAGGGAACAGGGCTCAGAAGCTTTCTTCCCCTCACTCTCTTTCATGCCCAGGACTGAAATTATCAAAATTCAGTGCATTCTACACAGATTCCTTTGAAGCTTACCCCAGTCCTGGTCCCATCTCTGCAGAGCCCGCCCTGCCCTCCTGGAATCCATCCCAAAGCCCAGCCTGTTAAGAAGCCAGAGTACTCACTTCAGCCGTCAGGCTTTTCTAAACACAGTGCTCTGCTTCTCTTCTCACACCCAGGGAGCCTCAGGGACCTGAGCCCACTCTATGTTGTAGCCGTGATACTGGATGGTGGCCTTTCCCACCTCACTCCCTCCGTGAGGGGGAGCAATGTGTCCCGTGGGTCCCATTCTGCTAAGTCTCCTGTGTCCTCAACTTTCCTTATCTCTTAGATTTCAGAAGCCTTAGCCCAGAAACACAGCCTGAGCTTGCTTGTGCCAAACGTCTCCCAGAGCTCCCCTGGGGTTGTCTTTACCTGGCGTGGCATTTGAGGTAGTGCCTCAAATGGGCTTTGTCTCTGAACATGGCTCTTGCCCCTTTTTTCCCTCCCACATCCCAGCTTTCTCTGTGGAACTCCATCTCTGCCTGCCATTGGGCAAAAGTTGCGAAGGGTCACAAAGATTTTATTTGTGAGTGCGGGTCCCATTCCGAGCAGCCTGTGCTATTTCCTACCTGTGATAGTCTCACCTCCCATTTGTTCCCTCCCTCCACCTTGCTCTCTCTTTGCTCCCTGCATGTTCTTTCTCATTGCAGAGCAGAGCTCTCCTGCGTTACTAGAAAAGAAATCTCTAAGGGGCTTAGGTTTTGATATATTTCAAATAGTAGAAAACGCCTACCATTTAACCAATCAGACTATTGTGCCCGAAACAATATGAATAGATTTTTTTAGGGACACTTTCTAAAATGATAATCTCTGAAGAAGTTGTTTCTTGATTTTCACATGACTTGAATTTAAAAGGACTTTTTAAATGTATTATACAACATTCATCTCAGTGCTTTGGTCATTGAGTGAGGTCCTTTCTGCAGCTTTGATGCTTGTGCCTGACTTGGAAAACGAGGAACTTTCATTTTTATCCCGGCTTACATTTATAAATTAATAGGTAGTGCACAATTAGCAATACATTTTAAGGTGCTTTTAATATAAGAGTTAATTAGCAAAAAGCTTTCTTGGGGGATGCCTGGGTGGCTCAGTCGGTTAAGTGTCTGCCTTTAGCTCAGGTCATGATCCCAGGGTCCTGGAATCGAGTCCCGCATCGGGCTCCCTGCTCTGCAGGGAGCCTGCTGCTCCCCCTGTCCCTGCTTGTGCTCACTTCCTCTCTCTCTTTCTCTCTCTCTCTCTCTCTCAAAAACAAAACAAAACAAAACAAAATAACCTACAAAAACAAAACCAAAAAAAATTGCTTTTGGTTTATTCTGTAGTAGAATAAATACTTGAAATATTAACTGCTGTGTTAGTATTTCATATACCATAGATTAAGTTTACCACCTCATCAGAATAGGCAGAAAAATGGCCCCTTACAATGTCCATCCCTTCATCTCTGAAACTTATGAATATGTTACCTTACATGACAAAAGAGACTTTGCAGATATGATTAATTTAAAGATCTTAAAATAGGAAGATTATCCTGGATTTTTCAAGTATCCCAGTGTAAACACAAGCGTCTCCAAAACAGTGAAGTAGAAATCAGTAGAGTCGGAGAAGATGTGACAATAAAGCAGAGATTGGAAAGATGCCAATGCTTGGACGAGATCAGGGATCAGAGAATGCAGGAGGTTTTTGGAAGCTTGAAAAAGCAACTAAAAAATTTCCCTCCTTAAACTTTCAGAAGGAATGCAGCCCTGTCAATATCTTGATATTAGCCTCATAAGTCAAATGTTTGGATTTTTGATCTCCAGAAGTATGAAATAACAAATCTGTGTTGTTTTAAGCCAGGAGGCTTGTGGTAACTTGGTGTAGCAGCAATAGGTTACCCATACAAATATCCTTCAATTACAATGGAACTTGAGTCTTGCATCCATTGCTTTAGGGTAGGTTGATATAATCACTGAAATTAAAATTTTCTTTGAATTTTATAGTATAATCCCAGGAAAAACCAGGTGTCAAAACCTGAATTTGCTGAGGGAAACCTGAACTGACTGAGATTACAATAAATTGAGGTTTTAAAAAAATAATAAACATAATGAATGTTTGAGATACAAATTAATTTTGGTTATAAAAAATAAAGTCACATTCTTATACATCTGAGTTCAAAATTTGACTAAGATTAATGTCTTCTAAAATTATATTAGAAATCATTCTTTATAGACTTGAAAAGAATATTTCTTCCTTTGCCTTCATTTGATACACACAAATCTACCAAAAAACCCATAATATTTCAAGGGTTTTTCATATCCAAATGGTAGACTAAGCCTGTGACTATGTCTCTCCTTATTCCTTAAATACCATTTACCTAATCGGAAGCATAAAGAAATACTATTTCATATAACACAGATAATTACAAGGGAACCATGCATGGTCAAGGGATAGCAATATATTTTGGGGGAAGATAGGCAGTGTATTTAAGAGTGGATTCATGGAACAACTATGAGAGCCTCAACACTGAACTCGTGGACAGTCTGCAGCTGATGATTTATCTTTAGCTGATGCAGAGAAGCTCAGATATCCTTGCGTTTTGACAAGTACAATGACTATTGTTTTCATGTTGAAATTCCTCCCTGCATTAGAAAACTTGCATCCTTGTTGGAAGGAATTCATGTGTATTAGTTATCTAGGGCTGTCATAACAAAGTACCATACACTAAGTGGTTTAAACAACAAAATGTAATGCCTCAGAGTTCTGAAGACTAGACGTCTAAGATCAAGGTATCAGCAGGGTGGTTCTTTTTGAGGCTTCTCTCCTTGACCGTAGACGGCCATTTTCTCTGTGTCTTCACATGGTCTTCCCTCTGTGCACACACATGCCTGTGTCCAAACTTCCTTTTCTTATAATGACACATGTGGGATTAGGATATATGGGATTAGGACCCTCCCTAATGATCTGATTTTTAAGTTATTTACCACTTTAAAGACCCTATCTCCAAATGTGGTCACATTCCATGGTACCAGGGAGTTAGGACTTCAACAGATGAACTTTTGAAGGACATAATTCAGTCTGTGATGCTACAGATGTCACGTCAAAAGCAAGAACAGGAAATGCTGATACATGGAGTTCACTTCTTATGTGTCTTGTTACCAAACTTTTATATCAGGAATAAAAATGTTTTACATGTTACTGAAATATATAATTTTGTCATAATGTATCAGGAAAATAATAACAAATTATACATTTATTATTATGTTATTTTTTGTTGCAGAAAATCTCTGAAACTTTTAGTATGATCTTATCACAGAAAAATCATTACCTTTATTATGATTTTCATCATTTTAGAAATATGTAAATAATTGTAATGAAAAATATAAAACACCTTATAATTTTGGAAATCCCTCAGAATTTCTGCCAATGCTGATTAATCTTTCCTGAATACCAAATATTAATATTTGTCAAAAATTTGACAACACTACAACTGAGGGCAGGATTCTGGAAGAGCTGAATACAGGGACATAGATGGGTTTATATAAAGGATTGCTGCTTCCTCATGGTTGCTAGAGAATGCCGAAATCTCTGAGACCTGAGGGATAAAATTTGGAGAGTTATTCTCTAAAGAAATGGGGAAAAAACAAAACTGCCTGAGGAGAACTAGCATGGCTAGTGTGAGAGTTGATGCCCTAGAATTACTCTTGCTTTCTTTGGGCTCATCTGAGTTACATCCAGCTCTCTCCCTGCTCAGCATGGAAAGAAGCCTGCCGTCAATTATCTTCATCCATATATAGTGATCCCCATCAGACTTTCTAGCTTTTGTTTTTCCTTCCTTTCTTCCTTTAATAATATATTTAAGCAGAACTTAAGTTAATGGTAGCAGGTGTTATTACAAATGCTGACTACGAGTGAAAAACCAAAGATCTACAGATAACTGAGGAAAATTCGAAGAAGGAAAGACCAAAGTTCAGAAAGAGAGAGAGAGAGAGAGAGAGAGAGAGAGAGAGAGAGAGAATAAGGATGGAAAAGTCATGTCAGAGAAGAAAAGATAAAATCTAATCTAAGAGATAATTAAGAAAAAATTACATGTATAAAACAAGAACCTGATGTAGGACTAGAGAGAAGAAAAATCTCTTGGACTTTGAAACTATGCAAATGCAAATAAAATTTAAAAGAAAAGTGATATGTCAAAGTCAAGAAAATTGCCTAAAATAGTAGAGACAAATTTAGAAATAAAAAATTGAGTCATAGATAATATATGAAGTTTTATATCTGACAAGTAGAAGTTTCAGGAAGAAAAAAATGGAGAAAAGGAGTGAGAGAAAATATTCAAAGTAATAACAGAAAAGTCTTTTTTACCTTTCTTACATTGTACTTCATGTGGAATCTGACCATGAGCCTCTTGGATTCATCAATGAATGCATATTGGCTACCATGGAAACTATCCCAGAATGTCTAGTTTTTTGAATTTGCCAACTTAAAGACTACATGCTTTTGTGAGGGCATCAATTTTTCCCTGATAGTGAGTTATAAATATAGCAAATGAAGTCTTGACAATGTTTCTAGACATTTTAAATATGTTTATATTTAACTTCCAGTGGGGTAGGGGCCAGGGGGGTATATCCCAAATGTTTTGTTTTCTAACTGCTCTATAAAAATTAAAGTGAATCCATCCAGTCTAGCAAGCAAAGTTACATCTTGTCTTCTGTTAGTTTTAATATAAAAAACCTGATATATTACTTTTAATATATAGTATTATTAATATATAATTCAAGCTATATATAATATACAAAGAATACACAGTTATATTAATATAAGTATATTAATGGTAATACTACACACATACACACACACTGTTTCTGGGTTTTAGAAACAGGAATTATTCTACAGGATATCTTAAAGATAGAGACTAAGAATTCTATAATAATATCTATGAATTCTTGAGAATCCTTGGAGGTGCAAATTTTAGTTGATCTAGATTTGAAAAAAAAAAAAAAGCTCTAATATTTATTCGCCTCTTGTTTGGTGTTCCAAACTCAAATGATACCCTTTCTGCTTAACTGATATGAGGTGCACTTGTTTGAAAGAAGAGACAGGGAAAGACACATTAAAAGCAACTCCCTTTTCACAAGGTCTGTTTATGGTTTTCTCTCCCTGACTGTCAGAAGGAAAATATTTCCTTGGTCCTTCTTTTTTGCTGTGTGTAATTGCAAGTTTCTCGCAAGATGCGTCTCTTTTCACACTTTAACTTTGCTCATTTTATTCCCCCGTCTCAATTGTGCTCTCCCTTTTTCTCTTCTTTGGAAACTCGCCCTGGTTTCATAATTTTGTTTCTTTCTCTTTTGCTCTTCTGTTCTCTACAGAATTGTGGGTTCTTTCACTTGGGCATCTGGATCAGCTCCCTGCCTTCCCCCCTGGTGACCTCATGTGTTCCGAAATTCACATAGAGCTCCCAAGATTTCTCTCTGTCTCTTAGATTTTCTTTTCATTAGGCCCTAGGCACATAGGTGACACTTTTAATGATATACTTTGTAATTTACACTTTATCATTTTGGTTAGAAAACATAGACTGAGCTGGAAGTTGCCATTGCCTGTAAGGTTAGATTTTACTACTAGGGCATAATGATTATGTCATTATTCTCTTTTTTTCCTCCCCACTGAATTCCGTATTACTGTAAAATGTATCATACATACAAAAATGTATTGAATACAGTATGTAATATATGTTAAAATAATATGAATAAGATGAGCATATTTTTTGTAAGGTCTTTATATTTATACTATTATTCTTAACATTTACTCCAGAGATGTTTTCCCCTTACTTTGATACTTACACAGGTGAAGCAACTTTAGCCATATTCTTTTAGACTTCAGTAGAGGTTAGTGACGTAGAGGTTTGGACCAGCAGACATCTTTCAAAAAAAGAGAATTTATCATTGAAGGGTAAGTTTAAAATTGTGTGCTGGTAGTAAAGGTAAAACTAAAGGGCTAGAACTGAGAAAATTCCCATTTTAAGGTCTTAGCTCTTGTTAAGCGACTGCTTAGATGTTGTTCTGAAAATATACTTGTAAAATAAAGGCAAGTGGTAAATCAAAGGTGATAGCAAACATTGAGTTCAGTGTAGAGGCCAGTGTAGTAATGTTACTTTAAAATGTTATGATGAAGCTGTATAATGATTTTAAAAATGCAATACGTGAGTATTTTATTTCCCAAATTGAATGTCATTTACTAAATTGTGGGACATAACTCCCAAGTAGTTTTTAACTAGGACACTAAATAACAACTAATTTTTATTGAAATAATATTATATGGATCATTCCAATTTGGAGGATTAGAGATGAAAAGGTAAATTCGAGTTTTTACCAAGGTTCACACTTTCTTGGGGAACAAATGCATAAGTATCTATGATAAAAGATGTATTGGAAGAAACAAGAAGGCAGAAATAGCATGTTTGTTCTGTGTGTGATGGTTCTCAGTGGTGTATGAACAGCAAGGGCTAAACAGAAAAGACTGTTTCTCACTGGATAATATCCAGGTGACCAATACCTTCTACACATTAGCTTGAATAAATAAGACAATCAGCGCCATCAGTCACTGAATGTTTAGGATAACCAAAGTTACTAAGTGTTGACTCCTCTTTGCAGGCCATATTGTGAAAAGGAATACATGACTTTTTATAAAAGAGACTGGTGACTGGTGAATAACACATCCAAGCATTCTATGGCTTTCCAAGTGCTGGAAAAGTGTCAGCCCATGAAATTAAATGGCTTTGAAGTGTGAAGATGGATGCTGCAGGAACTTCTTTTTTCTATAACTTCTGTTGTCTCTATATATCCTCATTGGGACCCAGGAACTCATTCTTGGGTCTGACAATGAAGCATGAGTCTGTCACTATGGAAATCAAGTATCAGAATAGAACTGGGAGTCAGAGCCTGTTACAGAACCACAATGAACTTGAGAAGGGAGCAACCTAAGTGCCTGCTCCTAATTTGAGCACAGGAGCCATGGTTGAAGCAACTTTAGTGCTACTTTATGTTTCCCTCTTTAAGGTTTTGAATTCCTACAAGAAAAAATGGAACCGAGATTTCCCCACTGAATTAAGGAGTCGTGAGGACATCAGTCTCACTACCTAGAATGCATAAGAACAATTTTAGCTCTAGGACACTAAATTCATGTTTAGGAACTGTGCTGCTCATTTCCAGCTGCAGGCAGGCCAAGAAGCAAGATTAACTTTTCCAGGAATCAAACACTAAAAGTATTAAAGCAGAAGCCTGTTTGCACCAGGGTTCCTTCCCCAGGGCCATTGGGTAGCTCAGGAGCTGCCTGAGTCACAGGTTGTATTTAGTCTCTATAGGCACCGTGACCTTTCTCTGGTCCATTTGCTAGCACAGGGCCAGCACCTCTGCTCTGAAGGGGACTGAATGGCCTCCTGAGCCTGCCTCAACCTTGGTCAACAATTCATTTCTGCTCAGCGCTGCACTGCAAAGATCAGTTGCTTACTGTTCTGACCTGCAGATCAACTTAGAGACAGAAATAGCTTTCCCCCACTCCTGTTTAACTAAAACACACAGAATATTGACTCTAGGCCTTTATTTTTTCCTGAAACATAGCTACAAGGATTCACATAAATGGATCTCTATTCCATGCTTAGTTTCCCACATTTCTTGAACTCTTTTCACTTATTATGCCAGAAATGCTGACAAGAAAATCACAGAATAGGACTTGGAAAAGGAAATTATCAGTGAAAGTAGTTCATATATAAAATGTAATAATAATTCATATTATTATAATTACCATAAAATATATGATTCAGTTGAAATCAGAAGGAATCCAATCTTAAATTCTAACCATGATTAGAACACAGAAAATTGTTTGGGAATTTTGAGTTATTCAACATGAGTTAACCCTGGTCTATCTCACTATAATGAGTTCATTTTAAGTTATAAATTATTACAACAGCCAAAATTAAAGAAATTTTATAGGAAATATGTGGTAAATAGGACAATAAAAGTACTGCATATACTTACCTGTGGTCAAAATCCAGTGTTCTCACCAGTAACATAGTGCACCAATGCCCTACCAAATTCCAAATTCCTTATTCAAATAAAGCGGGAATTAGTTAACTTTGTTATCCAGTAAGTTTAGAACTGCACTTCTATAGAAGTGCTACTATAAAAATTTCTTTATCAATCTTCTCATACATTTAATGACAGTTTTCAAAAACAAAAACACAAAACTCTTGGTCCAGTTAAGAGTAGAAATTAAAAAATTTAAAGCACTTGGGAAAATTGTGGCAATGACTGGATTTTCACAGCTACTACACAGTCTTCTTCCCTGTCCCTACTCTCTGAGGCTACTCAAGAATGTAGAATTACATGAATATTTCCCATTACTTGTTGAACTAAAGGGGGCATAGTTTAAAAGCTATATCTAAATTGCTGGGTCTCCACAGCCACCTCACAGAGGTGAGGAAGCGCTCAGTTTGAACATGGGGATTTCTGGGAATGGGGAAGTTGTGAGGATCACTGCTTGCCTAGTCTCTCTACTTTCTTAGACAAGTCAGTCCTACTGCCTTCTGAGAGATCTTAGCAGTTTGAATGGAATGACTACCTTCTTACACAGAAGAGGATTGACTAGTTTTCTCAAATTCTCTTGCTCTGAGGGAAGCTTATGAACTTCTGGACTCCTCCCTGAGCCCTCTCATATTGAGAGGATATCTTGAAGGCCCTTCCAACCTCAACCTTTGCAGAAACAGAATCATTCTTTCCAGTTCATACCTTATTAACCCACCACTGCTTGAAGGAAACCATCAGCCAGATCTACATAGTGCTGAGAAAATTCAAACCTAAAACATCTCTACTAGAGAGGGAATATACTATATTAAAGAATTTACATAATTTTTAGAAAGCACGTATATTGGCCAAGCACACTAGGTCTTTGGATCAAATTTGTGCCATGGGCCCAGTCATAGAAAGAACATAAAAATAAACTCTTGCACATGTCCACTATACAAGAATGTTCTTGGCAGCACTGTTCGTAATATCTTCAAATTGGAAAGATAAGCATAAAATGTGGATACTGTTTAACTTACTTGCTTAGGATCCTTGTATAGTTTAATCTACTCTTCCGGTTCTTTTATCCTTTCCTGGTCTGTGGGAGACAGATTCTTTCGTGAATACACAATGGTTACTAGTTAAGTCAATACATTGTTTAGAGTATTTTAAAAAATAATTAGCAAGTTAGTGGATTAATAGTAATAATAATTAGATATAAAGTTAATATTTCATATTTTATGTAAGTGTAGATGTATATTTTTATAGGGTATGCTTATAAAATTATCACGTAACATTTGAAGCTAACATAATTTTTAAAGAATTATACTTAATATTTTTTGTTTTGTGACTAGTTTCATATAACCCTTATTTGGATCTTCATAAATTTGATAACAAATATCGATGTTTTGAATGAAAATAAGTATAAACATATTTGAGTGTTTTGATTGAAAGTAAGTATCAACATATTTGAATATCCTTGGTTCTTTATAGATGTATGGGTTATAAAATTACTCACATAGGAAAACATAATGATGCCTAAAGGGAACATAAATATTGCAGATCATGGCTAATTATACTGTAATGCTCATGGAATTGGTTAATCATATTCATGACTAGCAATGAACTTACTAGAGTTTCTACTGCACCCTCTATGCTAGTGAACAATTACAGTACTGCCAATGTAACATTCCAATGCCAAGAACGTAGGTGATTTTAGTTGACTCGCATGGAGGAAGGCTTAATGTAATTCATGTGCAATTAAGGTATCACACAGAGCCTAAGGAGATAAGACAACAGAATGCTCTGGAGATGCCTCCCTTTCTTTTCACTGAAAGCATAAGCCGAGCTGAGACCACAATTTAAATTGTGAAGCAATGTGTCGTGAGGTCCCCCACCTCACTGTTTTTCAGCCTCAGTTCTAGTGCCCAGAAACTTCAGGCTGCCTAGAGCCACCCCAGTAGGGGTATCCTGTTAGTAGTCTCCCCTGGGCCATGGAACAGGGTGAAGGAGAGCTCATTTTGAAGTTTATTTAACATCTCATGATCTTAAACCTTTTCCTATTCTTTAATATAGTCTCTGAATTCATCTCTGGGAGGCAGAGATATATGTCTTTATGAGTGATGGCGAACACGTAAATAATCTCTGGGCAAATTGAGCAGAAGTCTTTAAGCCCAGCACTGAGCTGACACACACAAGCCATTTGTTTTTTAATCGCTCTGGAAGTCAGGTTTTGAATTATCAGCTCCACCAAAAACTGATTGTATCTCTGCAGTCTGATTACAGAAAAGAAATAAGGAAAGAAAGAAGCGATGTTACATTAGAATGCAAAGTCTATGATAACGGGCTTTTTTTTCAATTTGTTTTAGTTCATTAGTGTATCTTCAAGGCGTAGAAAAGTGTCTAGCGCATATTTATTCAGTAAATATTTGTGAAAGAAAAGAAGGAAAAAAGAAAGAGAAAGAAAGAGAGGAGAGAAACACAAATGTTAGCAAATTTCTCTATGCAGACCATCTGCCTGCCCTTGTCCTTCTCTTGGTGGACCTGGCTTCCTATTTTTAAAAGGTATTTTTTTAGTACCCAGATACCTCCAGAGGATAAGTCAAACATCAGATCTGCCCTGCTTACCAAGCCATTTCGAAAATACGCTTCACTGAAGACTTCTGACGAGCAATTTAACATTTACTTGAGTGGCATGAACTAAATGACTGACTAGTTTAATTAAACTTTTCAGTGGAATTAGTTATAGGTGTTGAAACTCCAAAACAATATAAAGCTCTTGGACAATGAGGGAATGCCACAAGTGTGTGATGCAACTAAACCTAAGAAAATTTCAGGGAAGGAAACATGAAAAAACATCAGAAAGTCATATTGTCAAATATAAATTTAATGGATAAGTCTTCTGTTTTTCTTCTACAGGTAGAGCTATCCCTTACACAATCCTAGCAGTTGAAAACCTTTCTTGTTTAAGAAAACTTAAACAAGGGCACCTGGGTGGCTGAGTGGGTTAAGCCTCTGCCTTCAGCTCAGGTCATGATCTCAGGGTCCTGGGATTGAGGCCCACATCGGGCTCCCTGCTCAGCGGGGAGCCTGCTTCCTCCTCTCTCTCTGCCTGCCTCTCTGCCTACTTGTGACCTCTCTCTGTCAAATAAATAAATACATCTTTAAAAAAACAAAAAACAAAAAACTTAAACAACTGGCTGACTTCTCAGCTCTGGTCGTGAAACGTCTACAGTGGTTAGGGCACAAACATTCTTTTGCCCTGCAAAACAGAAGATTCTCCTCTCTCATATACCACCAAGCCAATGCTCAATTGCATCATGTCAAAGAGAAATTGCACCAGGATGAGTTAAACAAGCAAGTGAGACTTTAGTCAAGACCATTGCCTTAGGGGAGAGAGACTGAACTGAACTCTGCTGAAACAAAAGGCAGGAAGGTTTTTAAGGGCTGAGACGAGCTAGTGGAGAAAGACTGCAAGACATTAGGAAGGAGATGGATCGATGGAAGTAGGCCATCTGGCTTTGCTAATTGATACTCATCAAAGTTAGGGTCCTACTTTCCCACGACACTGGGAGACAGGGGCACTATCACCTTCCATGATTACGTTTCAAGGGGCTGGTTCCCAGATCCTTATTAAAGATATTCCTGGATTGTAAATCTAGCGGGAGGGTGGGAAAAGATGAGTGTACATTTCAAAAAGGCCGAGAAACAATGCAATCACCAATTTTCTGAAGTAAGAAGTAAGAACTCTTAAAAAAAAGGAATTCAGGAGCATATATTTGGGAAGAAATCTGTCTAAAATTTTATCAGGGTGAGGGAACATGAGGGCTGTCTCAGTTAAGCAGTCATCACACTTTATATGAAACTCCCAAGTATCTTCATTTTTCTGCGCATCTCTGATGGACATACAACAAATCATTCGTGTACCTAACAAATATTCCTTCAATACCAACCCTGTTCCGGGCGTTGGGCCCTGAGAATAGAATTAGGAATATGGGTTTGTGGTATAATGAGAAAACAGACAGAAGATAAATACTCACCTATGTAAATATAAATTACAAATAAGGCAAGTTTCATCAATAAAGACCTATCATGGTCTATGAATTTGTAACCTGATACAGTTTGAGTGGCAGGAGAGAATTCCTTCAGGAAGTGATGTTTGAGCAGAGATTGTAGGGACAAGTAGGAACTGAGTGAGGAAGGGAGGAAAATTTGTAGGGTGAGTTGACAGCAGTGGAAGGCTCTGAGAATGTGGGTAGAGAAGGGCTGGAAAAGAGAGAAAAATGAAAAAGGTCAGGGTGGCTGCAGCAGACATTGTCAGAGACATCCCAGCAGGAAATGAGCTAGAGGTGAGTGAGCGTGTTAGGGGTTGTCACTTGATTCACTAGGGATCTGAGATGGTTAAAGAGAGGCCAGGATGCAGGAAGGAGTGTGAGCCAGGCAAGAGTGTCTTATGTAAACCTGTGGCTTTATCTCCCATGCACTGGCACAGTTTGGAGTGTTCTTGCCGAGAACCAGCTTCTCGGGCTCTCTAGTAGCAGGGGGTGATTTGACTCACTTTGCTCTCTTACACCCACCTCTCCAAGATAACCCCCTGATATTTTGGATCTCGGCCTTTCTCACGTGCCCCATAGCCAGATAGAGAGTGATGCTGGTGTGAAATGGTTGAATATTGTCATGTACGCTGGAAAGTTATGCTAACATGCAGAGGTGTGCACTTGTGAGTAAGAGCAGCAACCAGATCTTCTCCTGTGTTCCCCACATTCCACTTTGACTCTGAGGTACCTCCTCAGTCCTGTTGCATCTACATAATCTTGAGCTTTCTGAAAAACTTAGGAATCAGACTATGGATACTCAGTAAAATGTTAAGCCTCACTAGTTATTACATGCGATGAAGATAGCTTCAAGTTATATTAATCAAAAGCACTGTGAAGTTCTTAGAAAGGCACACATGTGACCTATACCATGTGCTGAAACAAAGCATGCAATAGTTCAAAGAAATAAAAATATTTCAAGGAATTATTTAAGGACACCCTTTCTAGATGGCAGACTGATGCCTTGGAAGACATAGGGTTCTCACAAAAAGGCGAGGAGATGGGCTGAGTCTCAGGTCACAGTTTCTGACATATAATGAGTACGCAGTAATATTAAGGTTTCTAAAAAATCATTATTATTACTAACTATGTTCTTCATTAATGCTCACAGTACTATCGTTAAACATATTGGTGGCCAGATGTGACAATTTCCTGAAGAGCAGTGAAAGATATATTTTTAACTGGCTACTAAAAGCTATTATGTATGTTATACTGGAAAACATGCAAAACTTCTAATTGGTCTGTCTGAAAATATCACATTAAAAAACCACAAGCTAAGGCGAAGGTGAATATGCCCACATGTTTTTAGGAAGTTGTAACAAGCAAAACTTTGCTAAAAGACTCAAGATCATACAATCTTACCCCAAAGATTTTGATTACATAAGATCACATAATTGCAGTCTTTCTCTTTTCCTTTCCTGAAATGGAAAATCTTCCGAGAAATAGAACTTTTAAAACATAAGAATGATCTTTGCTGAGTTGTGGGCATTTCACCAAGATTTCTATGAATGAGTTGTATCGATTTACTGTTTGCTATTTCCTGTCAGAGATCAGGTGTACTTTGAATGTTTTTTTGGTGTTATTTTAGCTATCACTTTAGGAAACTTCCTGGGAGGGAGGAGAAGATAGCAAACAGAATGGGTAGACGCCTATTGTAGATGATTTTAGAAGAAGAAAGAATTTGGGCAAGTTGGGGGTCATTTTTCAAAGCCATGTCATTGCAGTCATGATCCCTCAATAACACAAATTATTTGAGGCTGATCAACCGTGCTCTCTGAATACACAAAATCAAAGAAAACTGAACGCCTTTGTTTTTAGAATTCATCTTAAGAATTTAGGTACGGACCATGAGATGCTTGGTAGCTAATCTAACGGCCCCATCTTAATTATTGGATCTCTTCAGTAAGCAGGGAAAACTAGGTTAGTGTCCATGTATTTCTATTGGCACCATTTATTTCTACTGGCAGATTGTTGGATTTCACCAAATTAACATTATTTATCCATCTATCTTCAACTTATTCATCCATCCACCCATTTGCTTATATATTTATTCTCTTCCTCATTTATTCACTATTAATTCAGCACTCCTTGGTAGAACATCTATCTATTACATAATTGGGAAAGGGTAAACTGTGAAAATAAATATGAATAAAACATGGTCCCTGCCCTCAAAGATGTCACATTTGTATTTATTTACAAGCTTGAACGAAACTGGTTTCTAACTCTGTTTTTTTGCTTGCCACTTACAATCTTATTTGCCCTGCATTTTCTATCTTCCCCCCACATTGACCTCATTTCCCACACTTTGGTCACCTTTGTAACTCTAGTGTCTCATGTCAATTTAAGTGTACTAACAATTAACTAAACTTCAGTGGTCCTTCACCGGTTCTCCACCCTGAAATGTCTAATATTAGAACAACACCTCAGTTTCCTTTTGGGAGAATTATTTTTGCCCCACTGAATAGTCTGTTTAATGTCTTAATTAAATACAGTCTGTCAAACAAGGTACTTGGTGCTCTCCTGGCCAAAGAGTGAGCATATGACTGAATTAAACTAATCAGTTGTTCTTCCTGGAATTTATGTCATTTACAGAGTGAAAAGGAAAAAGAGCTGAAATTCATGCAAGCAATTCTGTCTATAGGTGCCCATAGCTGCACTGGTTCCTGCCCAATTTTTCTGCCTTCCCTTTGAATCTGCGAGGAACCCCACTCCCCTCCCCACACCCTGCTCCCTACTCCCCATTGCCACTGCTCTAATGAGTTTCCTTCCCATGGGATCACCTGAGTTCCTTTCTGCGGTTCCCAAACAGAAACCCCTAACTGATAGAATCTCTATTTTGATATCTTTGTACCCAGGGATTATGTGTAGGGTCTTGCCACTAACATTTTCATGGAAACCCTGAGAAATATCTCATATGTGCTCACTATTCAGTCCTCTCGAGTTTCTAATCATGACTCTCGGCATGATGAGCTGGAGCTGACTTCCGGTACTCCGCTACGCTTTTTACATGTCAAAGCTGGTTCTGACCTCTGGCATCTTCAGATATGGAAGCTATTCTGTGATCTTTGCCAACATGGCGTGAAGCTCTTCACTGAGAGTACTGTTTTGCTATGTGGGTCTGCATTGTGCTGTCTCTTTGTGGTCTTACGGGTACTTAAATTGAATAGTGCTTCCTATTTTTACTTCAATTTCTTGTCCAGATAACTGAGACAGAAGTCCATGGGAGCTGGGCCTTGGAAAGACTGTAATTAAACAAAATTTTATCTGTGTGATTACACCATGGTAGGGTGATTAAAACTGTTGTCTCTGAGCTAAACATGTTTCTTTTGATTCTACAGAGAGGCTTTGAAACAACTGCAGAAATAGACATCTGCTCGTCTGAATAATGCATTTGAGTCTCATTGAAGATTGGCTTCAATGTCTAAAATATTTAACTATTTAAAAGGTCAGGTAGGAAACACTTATGAACTACATGATTATATTTGGAATTTTTCCCTCTTACGATATTGAATAACGCCCATTCCTTCTGGTTTATAGGTGTGCCAATTTCTGAGTCTTCTGAAACATGATTATTCTTTATCTAAATTGTCTCCTGTATTCTGGATCATCATCCATTTCTATTTGTTTTGTTTAAAAATATGGTTAATACTTCTGATTCCTTTCTTATCTTTTGTTCACCATAAGAAAAAATATTCTATGGCTGTTGCATTAATCAAACACAAGCAATTATAAAGCACACAATATTTTTAGATTTTTAAAGTGTAGTATCTCTTATTCTTTATCTCATAGTTTCCGTGTCACTTGTTTAAATGTTTAACTTCTGCATGAAATTATTGATCTTTAATCAATAATAGAGTGCCCATTATTCATTCACATTTTTCTGTTGATTTCCTATTGATTTTTAATTTCAATTTATTTCCTTTTTTGTTTTGTTTTATTTTTTAATTTTTATTTTTTTTAAAGATTTATTTATTTGAGACAGAGAGAGAGAGAGTGAAAGAGAGAGAGCACAAGCCAGGTGAGGGGCAGAGGGAGAAGCAGACTCCCTGCTGAGCAGGAAGCCCGATGTAGGGCTTGATCCTGGGTCTCTGTAATTGTGACCTGAGCCAAAGGCAGACATTCAACTAACTGAGCCACCCAGGGGCCCCTGTTTTATTTTATTTTTGATGGGGGTATACTTTATTTATAAAATGTAAAAATTTTTAAATTAAAATGTAAGTTTTATTTTAAAGTTTATTCTTTGTAGTAAGTTGAATATGAAACTTGCTCTTTTGTATCTGTTTTCCTAAGAAGTCAACATAGGTAGGCTGGGGTATTGATGAGAGAAATAGATGGCTTGCTACAATTTCTTTCTATTTCATCTAGTTGGACTCTATTAGGTATCTATATAAGCTTAGAAGAAATAGAGCATTAATAGTTAATTATATACCATAGATTATTTGCCAACTCCACTAATCACGCAGTGTTAATTATGTTTCAACCAAGGGTTCAACACTGTGACTTAAGCTGTGAGAAAAGTCCAACCTGTTACCCAACTCTTATCCTTCAAATGCCAAGAAAAAGAGTTGGAGAGACAACTTATCATATATGAAATTATTGATGTGCATAACAAAATGCACAAATTTAAACTCCCTGTTAGGAATGAACTCTAAAGGTAGAGAAGTTATGAGCTGGGGGCAATCAATGAAGAGTGGAGTACTCTGAGGTTGGCCTCATGGAATCTGCTTGATGTGAGGCTGTTGGGCTGACCCAGATCACCTTCACTAGCCAATTACCTGTCCCTCCATTGATAAATGGGTGCTGCCTCTTCTGCTAGGCCATTACTCCATACTGTCGGAGAGCCAGAGGTTAATGACTGATTAATCCAAGAAGACAAGGCCATCTCTTTGGTTTAAGAGGGAACTGATTCTGGGGTATCATTCCGGATTTAGAGCCCCTCATGGGAACAGATAGCCTGAGGTCCATTTCGAGCCAAGATGACCTCCATGCTTGTTTTCTTACTGTTTTGTTTCCCTCACTCCCCCTCTTGTAGAACACTCCTCAACACATCACTCTTGCAAGAATCATTCTCTCAGGATTGGATCTGAGGAATTTCTACCTAAGAAAGATGGTATCAGAAATGGACCTGAGAAGCAGATTCTAAAAATGAAATTTTAGAAGTGGACCAACCACTGACCAGATGGCAATCAGGACACCATCCCTGGTGGAAAGCAGGCTTTTGATAATGCTAGCATGCTACAGCAGTGAGATTGCTAATACTTTCATCTGTGGTGAACTTTGGCAGAAAATAGATGAGAGGAGGGGCACGAGCTGGCAAAAAGTCTCTAGCATTTGAGAATTTCAAGGGAACAGTACTCAAGACTAACTACAGAATTGAATGCTTTGATGAGTGCCATTGATGCACTGAAGAGGGCAGGCTTAGGTATACAGACCCACAATTTAAAACAAAGTGTGAGTGTTGGGAGCCTCCTTAGCTTCATTGACAGAAACAACTATGTCCTGTGGACAGGAGACCAATAGAGCTGAGACCAGACACTCAATCTAATTGAAAGAATGACATATTTTTCAAAGAAGACTTAACTTTGAACCTAGAACATTCTTTGCCAACAAGTCAAAGCCCTACTCTGACAGGGAAGAAGTGGTATCTGAGACTTATGACAATGTTCTTGAGGATCTCAACTCTCCTGATTGAAAAGCTATGCAGAAATCTCAAATGAGACATTTCACAAGACAGTCAATGGTTGCCCTACGCTGTATCTGCCCTCATTTTCCCTCATGGGCACCAGAGAAAAAACCAGGATTAAGGATCCACATGATCCTACTGG
Organism: Ailurus styani; assembly: GCA_002007465.1. Taxonomy (NCBI): domain Eukaryota; kingdom Metazoa; phylum Chordata; class Mammalia; order Carnivora; family Ailuridae; genus Ailurus; species Ailurus styani. The sequence goes on along the minus strand of LNAC01000287.1, from coordinate 292,897 downwards.
GAAGTGGGAGGTCTGCAAAAAGAGTAAAGGGCTCATACCCTAACAGAGCCATGAGCCCCACCTTCACATGTTGGCAGGAACCAGAAGGCAGATTTTTGGAGAGAAATTCCCTTCTGGGTTGGAAATGAAGCAATTAACCCATAAGGGAATTTAGGTATGGCAGGGCAATTAATATCTCCGCTATGCTTGTCTACAAGTTCTATTCTGGTGTAAAGTTCTGTGGATTACAGTGTTTTTCTGACTTAAAAAAAAAAATTCCCATTACGAGCTTCTTCATCTGAACAGTAACAGTGCCTATTAATAGTCTCTGAGACAGCCATGTGACACCACTGGTTACTGGTGTGGCTAACTGCATTCTTCCTGACAAAAATGGAATAAAATAAAACTATACTTTATATTGCATCATTATATAATCTGGTTACATTTTTATTATTGGTACCAGAATAGTACCTTTTGAATATTTATTTATTTATTTAAAGATTTATTTGTTTATTTATTGACAGAGAGAGAGAGAGAGAGAGAGAGAGAGAGCTCATGCAATCAGGTGCACACATGAGTTGGGGAAGGGGCAGAGGGAGACAATCACAAGCAGACTCCCCACTGAGCACAGAGCCCAATGAGGGGCTCCATCTCAACACACTGAGGCTGCTACCTGAGCTGAGACCAAGAGTAGGATCCTCAACTGACAGAGCCACGCAGGTGCCTCCAAATCGTGCTTCTAAATGCTATTCATGCAGCAGCCATTGGCGTGTTTTTAGGTTCTTAACTCTATACATTCTTTTAATTGTGCCTGTATTTTCAGTCAGTTCTTCAGTGTCTCATCTTTCAAAGCCACACCTTCTTTCATTGTTCCTCTCAGTAGCCTGGATCTTTATAATAGTTTGCTCTCATCTTCTTTGGTTTCTCTTTCATAGTTCTTCAGCCATCAGGAGAATTTTGCTGCTGTACCTGAACAGGAAAACATAAGCAGGAACTCCTTGAGTGTTCCTCAATGATGATAGAACAGCCACATTTAAAGGCCATTTCCTGTGTCCCTAGATAAGAAAATGTCCTCTAGATTTGTCTATATGAATGCTCTCTTTCAGACTGTGATGCAGCAGTGCCGTCAAATCCAGCTTAAATAATCATGGGCCAGGGGGAAATAATGTGAGCACAAGGAATTGTTTCTGTCCACGAGGCAGTCATAACTGAAAATAGGCTTGCTAAACATCGGCCATCTACAGTGGGTAAAGAATAAATTCTATAGTCTGTGAGGGATGTGTTGTGAGGTATTTTACTTCCTGCCAAATTCTTCATGCATAATTACCATTCCCTATATATTGTTAAATTCAAATGAAAATAACAGTCATACATCTCAAGGTAATAGTTGGAACTGGTTCTTTTTAACAGTCCATTTGCTTACAAAGATATGAGAACATTCTATGCTAACCATTCTAATTTGGAAAACTCTAATGCTATCCAGAGTTGATCTATATGATAATGGAGGTAGGGGAAAGGAGAATTGGCTGGTAAAACGTTTTACAACCTTAATATTTGGCACAAATATTGTTTGGGTTTTTTTTTGGCCATGTTTCAAGTTTTTATTTAAATTTCAGTTAGTTAACATATAGTGTAATAATGGTTTAAGGAGTGGAATTTAGTGATTCGTCACTTAAATATAAAGCCCAGTGCTCCTAAGTGTTCTTTTGAGGGCAGTTACCACTCTTTGTAGAGGTAAAGGCCTTAAAATAGCTTTGGTAAAAGGTCAGGCCTCCAGGGCATAGGTACTATCAGGACTCAAGGCAACATAAGAAATGGCCAAACGATCACCTAACAGAGTGATCTGGGCTTGGGGGTTTTGTGTTTGTTGTTTATACTTTGAGAGAAGGAGTAAGTGAGAGAGACAAGAAAAGCCACAGAAAAAAGAGAAGACAGGAACTTTGCCTTGCTTGGAGAATGACAGGCAGAAGGCACATCTGAGTTGCACAGTCGAAGGACCTGAGAACAGAGTGACTAGCATTGACATTGTGCTGAACCAGCATGCCGCTGCTTCCCTCCACCACATCGGCATTATTCTTCTTAACGATTTTATTTATTTATTTGACAGACCGAGAAAATGAGAGAGGGAACCCAAGCAGGGGGAGGGGCACGGGGAGAGGGAGAAGCAGGCTCCCCGCCGAGTAAGAAGCTGCCTGTGGGACTTGATCCCAGGACGCTGGGATCCAGGATCCTGACCTGAGCTTAAGGCAGACCCTTAACTGACTGAGCCACCCAGGCACCCCACCAAATTATTATATCTCTTCTATTTCTGAACTCTGGGCAACAGTTTGTGGGGTAGGGGAGGTCATGGATAGCGTTAGGAAGATAAATTTCATATCTGATTCAAGGTGTTGCCCAAACAGAGACGGAGAGTCAGAGAATTCAAGGTAATCTTTTCCTATAGTTCAAAGATCACCTGACATCTTATTAGAGGAATATTCAGGATGGATAAAATGTGTGAGCAGTGTTTATGTGAGAAAGAATAAAAAAGCAAGTATTTAGTCAATGTGTTGCATGTGGCTATCTCATTGTCATTCAATTAATTAATGACTAAAATAAACATATAATAAAGTTGATATTACTATTCTACCAGTGGATCCTTTATAATAGGTTCCACAGCCTTCTGTCTCCCTCTCTATTCTCAACATTAATAGTTTTCTCCTATAAAATGAAGAGCATTTATTTTCTGGTGATACTGACTTCTCAAAGGGAGATAGTCAACCATAAGTCTATGATGAGTGAATAATGAAATTGTGGTAGATGTATAGACAATGAAATATTATTCAGCCTTAAAAAAAAAAGTTCTGACTTTTGCAACAACATGGATGAACTGGGACGACATTATGCTAAATGAACTAAACAGACCAGAGAGAAGACACTGCATGCTCTCCCTTTTATGTGGAATAAGAAAATGGAATACACAGATGTAGAGAGTAAATGCTCCTATGAATGTAGCACTAAGTAGAAACTGTATAAACCATTTGCAAAGATATATTTGCAGTAGGGTTATAGCTTACTTAAGGATTATTTCTTAAAGTTAGCAAATAAGATCAGAAGAGAATTAAATCCAAATTCCTCTCAAAAAATCATCCCTTAATCTGCCCATGATATACATCACATATTCCTCATTATATTTATGTATAATATAAACCTATATCTAAAAATGGATTTATCATGTACCATATTTACCAAAACATAGAGTACATATGTTAAATCTATTCTAATACTTTAATTGCCAGGAAGAGAGAATAAGTATAATTGAATTTGTGTAAGTTAAATGCTCAAAAATATTGTAAATCTTTATATGTATATAAAGATTATAAACCTTGATACTATATATATATATATATATATATATATACACATACACACAGATTATATACTTTGATACTTTCCCCCCCAAAACTCACTGAAGATATATCTTTCTCATAGAAGTATTCTAGAATGAATAAGTTAGAAAGAAAAGCCCAAGTTGTGATTCTCATGATCAATTATAGGAATGTGGGAAAGTGCTTTGGTTTGAAGGTCAGGAGCTTTTAGACACTATCACATTTGGAACGTTGTACTAAAAATATGATTCCATGTCCTGTGAACTCAAAATTTTAATCTTCCTCAAACTCAGGTTTTCTGAACCAACCCAATACAGTTTCTGCTATTTAAGGCTCATTCCAAGTATTCTGTTTATAATGTGTTAGGTTAACCATTTTGAATTCTCTGTCCCTGTCCCAAATGTCAATGAACTAATTTGACAGTAACTGACTTCTTTTACAGATGAATGCTATTTCCTGGTTCCATCTAAGTCAGACACATTGGGCCGTAAGCATAACCCTTTCTGTGGCTCTTATTCTGATTCATAGCAAAAAATAAAGGCAGAAAAAATTAATAGTCTCAAAACAGAGGCATTTTTGTTGTTTGAAAGAAACAAAGTTTTTAATTCATAACACTGTTCGCTCTTTGACCTTAAATATGTATTCCCTATTAATAAAATTTGGCATAGAACATTTCGTGCTAAAGAAGAAATATTTTTAAGGATCAATAGCAGGTTTTAAAATCTAGACTAAAGCTAGGTGATGAGAGGAATAAGCCACTGCTTTGCTCAGAGTTGCTCATGCTGTGAGCACATACCAAGCATGTGAGAGCAAAGTCCTCTATCAAAATGCATGGGTGTGAAAGACATGGTCAAAGACACAGGGTGGTAGTTGATGAGTGTGTGTGGGGGGGTTTAGGGAAATTTTCTGAGTTTATTTATTTTTTATTTATTTATTTTTAAGTGGATGTTGAACTAGTATAGAAGGGAGGTCCAGGAAAAATACTCTCAGGCCTATTTCATATACAGCTAGCTTCGAAAGGACTCCAATTCTCTTAGGTTTCCATTCCAAATTAGACATACTCATAGAGATGCACAGAATTTCCTGATAACTTTCTGGGATTATCTATTGCATTTTGGTATTATCCGTGGTCTTGTGACTCCATGTTATTGTGGGAAGCAGCTTCTCTTGTGAAGAATGCTAAATTCCCATTCTGTTTACCATTCCCTGGCCCAGAGAATCTCATCTCTCAGATTTTCTCAGGATTGTGTCTGTTTAATGCAGAGGGAATCCATATGTGATTTCTAACACAACACTTAGTCCCTTCTAACAAGGACCTGTTTCAGCTGGCAAGAAAAAATATTACTTTCCTGCACTAAGAATTCTTTCCCTTGTCTAAGAAGTACGATGCATGAATCAAAGACGGTGACTTCATAGATGCCACATGGGTCCACATTCAAAAGAATTCTCAAGATAGAGGCATTATTCGGTTTTTGAGCTTAGATGATTAAAAAATGACAGCAAATCTTATGATTGTATTTCTTCAAATCTCTAAAGGATTCAAAAAGCATAAACATTTATATTTATCATTCGTTCTGGGCTTATTGGGTCTTAAGAAGCTAGTCTTCCTGCATGACACAGCCTGACACAAAACTAACCTGTCACTTCACCTATGCCTCCACCCTCAGACTAGCATCTTAGACCGATACATCTAAATGTCAAAACCCAGAACAGAATACAAGCAAACTGATATCATCAATTATTTGCTAGGGTAACTTGGTAAATTACATGAAGAAACTTGGTTTAAGGAATGCATCATATATATTTTTCTTTCTTAAAAATCCAAGGGTAGGAAATGTGACATAACTTGGAGAAATGTGATGATTTTTAAGGAGTTTACTTTGCCCAATCAGCTGGGAACATGCTTCCTAATGTACAGAAGAAATATACTGGATTTGCCCTGCTCAGTGGAGGAACAGAAACAAATTCCCTACCCTGAGCTAAGAGGAGCATTATTCCCAGAAGGTGCTACCTGTGAAGTTTAAATTTAAAGAGAAAGATCTGGCAAGTCAGTAGCCTTTTGCCCCTTTGTACCAACTAAAACCGCTCTAATTTATCAGTGACAGACTGAAAACGCAATCCAGGCTAAACCCAGTACGGAAAATCCATCCTAACCCTACTTGACCACTCTCCAGCAAATGATACTGAATAATATTATTCTTTCTCAAACCTCCTCCTCCTTCCTTGGAATCTAGTACACAATTATCTCATGTCCTCTTCATGCTTCTAAAATTATTAGTTCTTATTCTTTCTGGGTAATCCTTGTTCTTGAATTTAAGTTAACTGAGGTAGAAACAATATCTTATTAATCACAACATATCCTACAATATCTAGTACATGGTCCAGCAAAATGAATCGATCTCTTAAAAATTGATTAATATTAGAACTGAAAGGAAAATAACATAACTTAGCCCATTCTTGAGATACAGAAAGTGAGATTAATAAAAATTCAGGTCTGTCCATGGTCACAGAGTCAGTTAGTAACAGAACTGGAAGAGGAATGTAGTTCTCCTTCATGTAAACCCTGCATTCTGTCCTTTATACTCTGTGATAAATGCTTCTTCCTGAATAACGATCCATAGAATTAAAGTCACAGCTATTTTGTCTAAAATCCCATAGAGACCTGGGAATGGAAAGAGCCCAAAGGGTCCATACGACCTAAATCATTTCTTATTCATACAAATATACATAATAAAAATATACCACTAAAATCCCTAGTTCATAATGTCATTATAAATCAAGTCTTTCAAATTATTCCTCTAAAGGCTTTTTCCTTATTTTCCTTAAATATCCTTCAAAATGAGTCTACATTTGCCAAAAGTGCAGTCAAATGCTCTACCACTGAGCTATACCCCCGTACATTTGCCAAAAGTGAAAGGATTACAATGAATCGGAAAATGATGTTGGTTCTTAAGCTACTAAGTCACCTAGAGGATTATGTCTTAAGGAATATTAGAATTCTAGGGTCTTCTGATTGGAACAGTCCAGAGAGGTCATCCATTTTGAAATGTCCTAAAGCAATAATTTGTTCCCAGTTGATCTGTAATAGAATATTGTTCTGAAGTCCTGCTACATTTATTGTCATCTCTTTCAACAGAAGTAGGTAAGCAATGATGATATCTGCTCTTTCCAGTGATCAAGTGTTCCTGACTTTTTATTGTAAATTCTTCACACATTGCATGAAATGTATTTTCTTTCTCAGTGCCTCAATATTTCATGGGAGTGATGACTAGGCTCTTTAGTGCAAAACAGTCTGAGTTCAAATCCTTTCATTGTCACTTAATAGGTATGTGATCTTATATTAATTAATGCTCCTGAATCTTGGTTTCCTCATTTTTAAAACAGAGGTGCTTAATCACACAACTAAAAGAAGGAACGGTTATGTTCATGCCACACAGTGACAAGTGTTCGGTAAGTAGTAATTATTAAAACCATCATTATATAGTAAATTATGTAGAGTCCTCTCCCCTCTGTCATGTCCTGTTGCTGACAATTTCTTGGTGCAGGCTTTGAGTCTTGACTTCCTTTTTGTCCATTTCTTCTCCCTAGAGATTTTTACTTTCCAAAGAGAGTGAACACAGCGGAGCTTTTGTAAGCTCTTTTATGTTCTCTACTCTGAGGTTCACCAGCTTCCATGTAGAATTTATATCTCATCTCAGACACAAAGACAAAAAAAGCATCTTGCTAAGAGGGCACAGGAAGTCCTCCTTGGTACTGATACTTCAAATTCCATGGATCCTATGTCAAACTAATACTCTCACGATCCCCTTTGAAAATTCCACATGGAAATTTCCATGAGGGTTGAGTTTATGTGAAGGAGCCTCAACGTTTTTATTTTAAATCTACTAGCTGGCTCTCCTTACCATGATTCTTCCTGTTGATTGTCAGCTGTTGAACCTTGTGTCCTTAGGAAAACATAAGAACACATGCCTATCACCCTGGAAAGGAATGTTGCTTTTTTAGTGTTTCCCCAGGACTTGGGACTCCAACTGAATGGCTCACATTCAATCAGCTCTTCTTATAATAGTTCATCTGTCTTATTTTTTCCTTCTTCCTAATTACAACCTATTAACTGATATGTTTTTATTTTGCTATATTCTTTGTTAAAAATTCATCAGTCAGTGCTTAGGCATTATACATCTACTTTGCTTCATGAATGTTCCAAAGCTTTGTGACCTTCCTTGATCATTGTCCGTGTCTTTCAACTAAAGGTCCATTTCTTTCTTTCTTTCTTTTTTTTTTTTTAAGATTTATTTATTTATTTATTTCACAGAGGGAGAGAGATCACAAGGAGGCAGAGAGGCAGGCAGAGGGAGAGGGGGAAGCAGGCTCCCCACTGAGCAGAGAGCCCGATGCGGGCCTCGATCCCAGGACCCTGAGATCATGACCTGAGCCGAAAGCAGAGGCTTTAACCCACTGAGCCACCCAGGCGCCCAAGGTCCATTTCTTTCTACCAAAAGTTGTGATCCTAGTCTTATTCCTGATGTGAATTCTAGTTATGATCTAATTAATGTATTGGAGAAAAAGAAAAAAGAAGAGAAAGCTCATGAGTAAGCCAAACAAAACTGTGAAGGGTTCTGTCTCTCTTTATACTACCTGTGCATGTTCTTTCTCCCTTTCTGCCTTCCTTCCTCCCTCCCTCCCTCACCCTCTCCCTCTCTCTCTTCCTTTCTCCCTTTCTCTCTCCCTTTCTTTTCTTTCTTTCTCTTCTCTTTCTTTCTTTCTCTTTCCTCTCTCTCCTTCCTTCCTTCCTTCCTTCTTTTCTTGCCTGTCTTGCCTTTCTTTTCTTGCCTGTCTTGCCTTTCCAGTGCATCCTAACCTGAGGAACACTATTCCTCCTCCTCACTGGACTAACCCTTTCCTAGCCCATATGTTTCTACTCTCCTGTGATTACATTCTTGAGCAAAATTTGGAAATAAATGAAACTTTTCCCATGTCCTCAGGGTCAGCAATACCACTTTGGAATTTACTCTAAAGAAACAAGAGATATAAAATGTCAGAATCACAAAAAAATCCATAGTATTTACAATGATAAATTGTAGCAACCAAATACTATGTATCTACTAGGTCTAATAATATGTAGTATCACCCTAAAAACTTTGTAGTAACTTGGAAAATTGCTCATGGTATAAAATTAAAAGAACTATAAAATTAAAATTATGTGCAAGGTAATTATGAAATTTAACATCACATAACATTTGATTTTCATGAGGTAGGAAAAATACTAATTTTTCTCCAGTTTACTTATAAGTAGAATAATTTTTGTCCATTCACTGCAGGATTACCCCCTCTTAATTTTTTCCATTCACCAATAACTCAAAATTATTTTTTCAGCTATAATGGAGTTTTAAAAATTTAATTTCTACTATTTTCTAATCTCTATAGGTTAAATTGAACATATTTGCAATGGAAATTACTCTTAATTTTTTAGATTTTACAAAATATTACATAGTAACTTGACAGCAAAATCCTGAGATTCTTTTCTGGGTACATGTATTCACCATATGTTAATAGTTTTTGATGCTTATGTTGTGTAATTTCCCCCATGAAAATTGCACAAGTTGTGTAACCATAAATGAACCGATCCCCATCCTTCTGTACTTTCTGAGTGAGTCACAGGGAGCAAAAATAACTCTAGAGCCTTTCTACCTGTTGAGCTCCTGGTACCTACTAAAGAGGAGTGGGTTGGAGGAAAGATTATGGGTCCACACTGAGAATCTTTATTATAGCAGAAATGTTTGCCATGAATCTGAACAGGCAGAGTGTAAAACAAAGTTTTAAATAATGGAGTGCTGAATACTTTGCTATTTAGTTCTTTAAATAACTCAGTTTTTTTAAAGCCTAAGAACAAAGCAATATATAACAACTCCGTATCAAAGAAGGAAGTCACTGTATGTTTCAAAAAAAATTAATAAATAAAAGGAAAATAAAGGAACCCTTGAATTATTTAATCAATAATGAATATAAGAAAACAACAAGGAGAATAGTTTTAATTAGAGGCTAACTTGGCCCTGGCACAGAGCACCACTGAAAAACCAGAATTTTAATTCATTAGAAGAAAACATTATATACTGATTTGTCATACAAATTCAAAATTTCATTATAGCCAAGAGAAAACTGAATTTTAGATTGCTTTTAGAGCTGCTTCCAAGTAAATTGGATCTATGAAATTGAAGATAAAAAAATATTTGCTTTAGTTTTAACTTTTTTATTAATATAAAGCTTACATCACGACCATGAACACTGAATCACCACATCATACCTTTTAGTAGATTTTTTTCTAAGGATTTAAAATCTTAGAAGATTGTATCATGTGAAATCTGGAAGTAGCAATTGAATAATCAAAGTTTTAGAGTTTGGCACTTCTTTTCCTGTCATCTGGCTTACATTGTTCTTTTAAGAAACCATCCATTGATTTGTCGTTATTCCTTTGAAGATAGTCTATGTTTCCCTTTTGAGGGAAAACCATTTTCTCTCACTCCTACCTCTTCTTTGATTTTTAAAAAATATATTAAACTTTTCTATATTATGTTCTTGATCAGATGAACCAATATTTTCAGGCTTATTCTTCAATCGTTTATTTCTGTAGATTCTCGCTCATATTGCCTTGTGATTCTGTCTTATTTTTTTTCCTAGGAGATGTTACCTCTTGGAATTTTGTATGTGAAAACAGTTAGGCATGGGATGATGTAGTGTTCCTTCTGAGAGGATTTGCATTTGCTTTTGGCTGACTTATTGGAACAGTAAGCGAGGACCACTTTAAATGTTTGAATCTCTGCTGTGTTGTGGATTCAGGCTAAAAACCTCCATAAGAGTTGACTTCCCATCACACCCAGGGGGAAGAAAGCACCTGTTCTCTTTCAGATCCCTTCTCTGTAGTGGGTTTATTTCTTGCCCATCCTTATATGACATGTGTAGTATGTGGGATTCAAGAATTTATTTTAATTTTTCTGCTTATTTTACCTATAGTTTCAAAAGTTTTAGTTGTCTTTGGGCTAAACTCCTGACCTTTCTGTCTCCAAGCCCATGAAATCCAAAGTTCAAGCTAACCCAGGAAGGCAAATGTCCTCAAGGAAAGAGCTTTATTCCATTTAAAAGCTGTTCCATTCATATTTCTGATTTTCCTTATTCACTTACTTTTTGGCCTTTAAAGAGTTCTCTTTCTTTTTTCAGGTCATCAATGTTTTTAAGAAATCTTTAAATTTTTTTTTATCCAGGAATTTTAGTTTTCTTTTTTATTTCTTACAGTGCAAGAGTTAATGAAATATGTAGTATAACTAAGCTGTTAGAAATAGAAATATCACCTGTTTCTTTATCTCTTTAACTACAAACATTTATAAATCTAATAAACTCAGACAATCTCTCACATGACTATAACATGTTATCACCTGAGTCTGTACATCTTCTGAAAATTTAAATTCAAAATGCCATTCTCTTAGTGCAAACTTCCTGTCCTCCTATTTCTCCTTGTCTTCAATATCATAGACATTCACTGCCTATCAATTTTTCTGTTTCCCTGTAGTTTCCAAATCTTTTCTTATTTTCCTTCCTCAAGTGGATTTGAATTGAATTACTCAGACATCCTCTGATCAACAAACTCCTGCCCCTGAATTCCTTTTTACTTTGTCTGTGGTACAAACCTCAATCTCTACATCAGTTATGTTCTTCATTAGCTCTGCTTCCATGCTCAGACTGATGAAAGTGACGGGGAAACACACACACACACACACACACACACACACACACATATAAATTATATATTATATAAATATATATTATATATACATATATAATATATATATAATTTATATATATAACCATTTTCCAGCCAGGTATGCTACCACTACTCTTGTTTTTCTCAGAAAATTTTACCTCATATTTTACAGGAAAATGTCCTTAATTTCCACCTCTTTCCACTGAACATATTTAATGCCACAACCATCATTCTTAGTAGGAGAGATGTTCTTCCTGTTCATAGACAATCAACTAATTTTAAAATCCAATGGATTCTTTCCCATCAAACCTCTTTGTATCTGAAGTTTGGCATTCCTTTCTCTGATTTCATCTTTCTCTTTCTTAAAATTTCCATTGTTTACTTTATTGGCCTCTAACTACCCCTTAAATTTTGGTTTTCTTTAGAGTTTCACCTTCTACACTTCTGTTTTAATTTTATATACTCTCTCTGGTTGATATCATCAACTCCATGATTCTCAAATTTAATTCTTTCATCTATACCTTTCTACAGAGTTTCAGAAACATATATTTATTGTCCTACTTGGTATTTCCACCTATGTATCCTGTACTCACTTCAAACCCCACAGCATAACTTAAGTATCCAGAAAAAAGATAAAGAATAGATGTGTTACTATGAATGAATCAAAATGGTGAATATTTGGGGCTCTAGACCAAGTTACACTCTGATGTTCTTGCCTTTCTTCAGGTGAAATCATCCAATGTGACTCATGCCTCCATATCATGTTGCATCTAAGGCAATCTACTCTTCATTGTCTGGACTCTTAAAAGTGCTTTTAAATGAACTCAGATAAGAAACATTGTCATTAATTGGTAAGAGCTGTATGCTAGCCAGGCACAGACACTAAGCAGATCTTTCAGCAAAGAGATGGATGATATCAGCCTTTTCATGACATTATTACCAATGGTTCACTCAAATCATGTCTAGATTCATTATCTCTCCCTGTTCCTATTTAATTGCAAAAGTAGATTACTTGTTAAATAACACTTCTTAAAAATAAGTTTCACAAAATCCTATAAAAGTCTTCCAAATTAAAGTCTAACTTTTACAATATATTCCCTTTAAAAACAAATACCCACATTTGACTCTTGTTTTCAAGGAAATTGTACAATGATTTTATAAATTGATTCCCAAATAAAATAAATGTGCTCTCCAACACACAATAAAACCGATATCTTAAAATTATTTTTGTAAAAATTCTTGTATATAACTAAGATTTTTCAAGAGAATAATGGGAATGTATGACATAGGAGCAGTGCTTAAAATGCTGATAACAAAACAGAAGGACTGATTGAATAAACTTCAAAAAGTAAGCCAAATATACACAAATTACATATGACATGAAGGTGGTACTTCAAATCAGTAGGCAGAGTATTTAATAAGTTATTTTTCAATCCCTACCTCATACCGTACAGAAAAATATTTGTCAGGAGGATTAAAGAATCAATGGAAAAATAAAACATTAGTAGAAAATCAATTCATACAAATTTTAAATAACATCTAGAAGAAAACACAAGCCAGATATTGTTATCCATTTTGCTAAGAGTTTTTATTAATTGCATGGGGCTTAGTACTGAAATCTCAAATTTCATAATGTCTGTCATGTTCACCATCCCCTTCTAAAAGATGTGCACTCCCATTTTTCTTGTACATAACATGTCATGTTGGAAGAATCTGATCTTGCCCTTTAGTCCCATAACTGATGTCCCATGGAATATTGTAAAATTCAAATCTCAGTTATAAACTATATGAATACAATGAAAACAATGCAGCCTGAACTATAAGCTAATCCAAAAATAGTAATGTGAGTAGATCTTAGAATCATAAGGTTAAGTAAAAAGTAAAATTAGAAAGATAATTCATTTATAAATTTGAAGTGCCTTCTATGTATGAGGCACTGTTTTAGGTCCTGGGGACAAGTCAGTAAACAAAATAATAAAGTTAGAAAGATTACATTCTAAAGATGAGAACTATAACAAATACACCTATTTATCCCTCAGACCCCCATGAAACAACACTATATATTTCAGAGATATACAATATCTAATTAAATAAAAACAGATGGAAGGTAGACATTTTTCCTTTCTTCTAATTAGCAACTGGGGGAAAGATCTTGTGTTGGAATGATAAAGCCCAGATCTCTATCAGGAGTGAAGTTTACCAGTAGATCAAACTCTACACCACTGTTTCTCCTGATTTAAGACCACAAGTCTTTCTCTAATCTATCACAGAACATTCATCTGTAATACAAAATAATAATAATAATTTTATTATAATAAGATTATAATAAATATGTAATTATTATTTTCCATATGGCAAGTATGGTTAGGTGCTTCTCTAAAGATAAAAACTTTTTATAAAAACATCTAAAATACACCCCATATTTTTATTATTAGATTCAACAAATATTAAAGTATCTGCTCAAATGTCTGTAAAGTTTCTAAAAGTGTGCTGTTATATCATGAAATTATCTTGCAGTAAGCCTGTAGAAAGCAGCTCACAGACCAGCAGGGGCCACATCCATTTTATCTTCCAGTAACTTCTCTCTGGTAGTGATATGAGTCATTACAGGGGGTACTTAAACATTATCACATTCACTGGGATGTTTTGATAAAGTCACAGAATTCCACACAACCAAACTGATGGCTTCACCTTCCCTCATTATAAGATGAAAAATGGGCCCTGTGTTCTGTTCTCATAAATTTTGTCAGTTATTTGTTTGACAGGTTTCAACAAAATAAAAGAGGGGCCATGGAATTAATTTTCTTTTTTATGTTTGGAACCGGCAGAACAGGTAGGTGGGCAGTTGTCAGAACTATTTGTATGGGGTATTTGGGTGACTCAGTGGGTTAAGCCTCTACCTTCTGCTTGGGTCATGATCTCAGGGTCCTGGGATCGAGTCCCGCATCGGGCTCTCTGCTCCGTGGGGAGCCTGCTTCGCCCCTCTCTCTTCCTGCCTCTCTGCCTAATTGTGATCTCTCTCTCTGTCAATTAAATAAATAAATAAATCTTAAAAAAAAGAAAGAAAGAACTATCTGTACGTCACTCTTCAGCTTTGCCCCTCCTTTTCGAGATTCAACTCTTTGTTCCATTAAAGTTACATAAGGAGGCTACAGGGGTGAAGACAGAATTAGCTAGAATCCCAGCTCACGTGTTTATTAGTCACAAAATCTTGGCAAGTTATTCTCAGCCTTCATTTTTTCCTACTGTGAAATCATGATAATACCTTCACGGTGGTGGTGAAGGATCAAATGATAAATGGTATAGAAAACACCTAGCACCACACCTGCTACATGGTCAAAAGATTCAACAAGTCTTAATTTTCCCATCATCAGTGGAATCTAGGATAATTTTCAAGGTAGAGCTCAAACTTAAAAGTTATTCAGATTTTTCCTTACAGAAAATAAAAATATTTTGTTTGCTAAAAAACAACCTTAAATTATATTGCATTAAAAAGAACTCTTGAAGATACAATCCAGACTTCAGGAGGGACTATTTCTTTCAGTATCACAAAATTGTTTTTTATCTCTTCTCCATTCATTTTTGAGTAAATTAATAAGACTATGTTTTATTAGGAAGAATTAAGAGGATAAAACATCAGTGTGTCTTGGAAGGGGATTAGAATGAATAAAAGTTTCAGGATCATCTCTCTTGTTAATAAACTCCATTAGAATATAGGTGATAATATGCAAACAAAATGAATTATGAGTCACAGTTGCAGCTACAACTAGATAAGCAATTAACCATTAAAACAATTTATAATTCAGAAGATGGGATTTATATCTAAAGTATAACATAGGTAATAGCCAATGAAAAACCCAGTAAAGAAGGGAGTATTGACAGTTAATCAAAGGTCAAATCCAAATGTCTAATAAACTTGAAAAAACTCTCAAACTGAAAGTCACAGAAATGCAATATTAGCAAGATATATTTTTTACCAATTAGACCATTAAGAAAACTTCACAAGAACCTTACTGCTGACAGGTACCAGGGGAAGAGTATTCTAATGCATTACTGTTACACGATATATAATGGCTTTAAGGGCAATAATATGCAATCATTTATTAAATTAAAAAGACTATGTCCTTTGATCCAATGGTCCATTCGGAAATCTATCCCATAGAAATCAAAGTACCAGTATAAAGCATTGCTCACATGGAAAAAACACATCAATAAGGGAATGAATGGACACATTATGGTATGTCCATGCCATTAAACATTACATACTCTTTATATTATGTACCCCTTAAAAAAGAATAAATCATGCCACTTAGGTTGTCACTAGGAGTTACTGAGTGTGTAATGATGCATATAAGTGTGTAAAATCTCATCGTATTTTAAAAAAGAAAACATGGACAAAACATGGATTGATATGTACTAGGTTGGGCGCCTGGGTGGCTCAGTGGGTTCAAGCCTCTGCCTTCAGCTCAGGTCATGATCTTAGGGTCCTGGGATGGAGCCCCGCATCGGGCTCCCTGCTCAGCAGGGAGCCTGCCTCCTTCTCTCTTTCTGCCTGCCTCTCTGCCTACTTCTGCTCTGATCTTTCTCTCTCTGTGTCAAATAAATAAATAAAATCTTAAAAAAAAAAGATATGTACTAGGTTGTCAATATGAGTTACCTGGGGAGGACAGTGTTAGGTAGATGAAGTAAGGAAAAGAGAGCCAAGTAAAAAGGTAGAAAAGAAAAAAAAAAACTACTTATGGATATTTCTATGAATGTGTATCATCGCATTTATATAAAGTTATATGCATGTGTAAATAATAAAAATTTTAAAATGAATTAGAAACTGTTCTTGAATCCAAAATTATCTCCATCCTCTGACTCTAGAAGTCTCCTGTGGTTTAGCTGGTCAAAAGAAATCTTCCATTTAGTCTTTTCCAATGTAAGATCACGGAGAAGCACTTTGTGATAAATAATGGTAGAAGGTAAATAAATATGTATGTTCCTCAATTCTGAATTCAAGGAATATACTTGTCAACTTCTTTCTCCATTACAATCGTTTTATTACATCATGCTCTGAAAATGTCAGTAAAGAATCCAGCCCTAACAAGGAACCTAGGGGATGGAAAGGAAGTACATACATTCTGTTGTTAAATGAGCAAAGAGAATTTTTAAGCGAAGGCCTATGTTGCCTTTCCCTCTAAAAATAAGTCAGATTTGTAAATGAAACATGAACAAGGCAGAAATAAATTTTCTAGATGGATGTGAAAATTCTAGGGAAAAAAGAAAAGAAGGAAGGAAAATCCTGGAGCTAATAGTCACTCTAGAAATAGGTCCAATAGGCCACCTGGGTGGCTCAGTGGGTTAAAGCCTCTGCCTTCGGCTCAGGTCATGATCTCAGGGTCCTGGGATGGAGGCCCACATTGGGCTCTCTGCTCAGCAGGGAGCCTGCTTCCTCATCTCTCTCTGCCTGCCTCTCTGCCTACTTGTGATATCTCTCTGTCAAATGAATAAATAAAATCTTTAAAAAAAAAAGAAATAGGTCCAATATACAAGATGCAGTATTTTAGGGCAACAATGTTATGTATTTTCAGGACAATAAGACAAACCATCACAGCTATGAAAAGAGATCGCAAGTAATTTTTTAAAAGAACAAATAAGAATTCTATTGGAAGCAGTATGTGGAAGAATCAATTCTACCAAAATGAAGAAAAATTATAAAAGGCCGAGCTAATAACAAATAGAGAAAAAAATAATTAGTGAAAAGAACAAGATAGAAAAATGGCAGGGGTGGAAGATAAATTGCAGAAAGCCAACAAAATAGTAGGAATTATCAAGGAAGAAAACAGAATGTGAAGAAGACTTTATCAAGAGTCATCATGCAAACAAACAAAAAAATAACACTGGCTATTTAAAGCACTTTTGTATTGCAAGCAAAATCAATCACAAGTCAGCACACAGGCATAGTCCGGTGAAATGTTTACACTTGAAAGATAAAAAAAAAATTATTTGGGGTGCCTGGGTGGCTTAGTCCATTAAGCATCTGCCTTCAGCTTAGGTCATGATCCCGGGACCCTGGGACTGGGTCTCGAGTTAGGCTCCCTGTTCTTCGGGGAGCCGCCTTCTCCCTCTGCCTCTGCTTCCCCCCTCCACTAGTGCTCTCTCTATCTCAGATAAATAAATAAGTAAATAAATAAATAAATCAAATCTTAAAAAAAAATTCTTTAAGTCTTCATGCAAGGAAAGCTTACTTTCAAGGCCATTAAAATTAGGACCCCTTTGGGGAGCGGCAAGATGGCGGAGGAGCAGGAGACCGATTATCATCAGGTCCCAGGAATTCACCCAGAGAGCTATCAAACTATTCTGAACACCTACAAATTCCACCGGAGATCGAAGAGAAGAAGAGCAGCAATTCTAGGAACAGAAAATTGACCGCCTTCTGGAAGGTAGGACGTGTGGAGACGTGAATCTGAGGCGACGGGAAGATAGACCCCAGGGGGAGGGGCTGGCTGCGGGCAGGTGAGCGAGGAGCGGAGCACAGACTCGGAACTGTGAGAAGTCGGCTCCACTGAGGGACATCGCCCCAGAGACCAAGCGGGGGGTGAAGCCCCTGCAGGGACAGTGTGGTCTCAGGACCCACGGGGACACAAAAAGACCAGGGGTGTCTGAGCGCGACCGAGCTCCCAGGTCTCAGAGAGAAGCCGGCGGGAGAGACGGAGCTGAGCTGAGGTGTCTCTCAGCTCGGGGTTACCTTGGGCTGTGATCTGAAGCGCAGCCGGGCCACTGATCTGTGAGCGGGGACCCCACGGGC
>LNAC01000287.1:219190-274289 GCA_002007465.1 Ailurus styani | reverse complement strand
TTTGTTTGTTTGTTTGTTAGTTTTTGGATTTGGTTTTTTTTGTTTTTTGTTTTTTGGTTTGTCTGTTTTTGGTTTTGTTTTGTTTTCCCCTCTTACTTTTCTCCCCAGTTCCACGTCTCTTCTGAGTAGGTTAGTGTATATTTCTCTGGGGTCATCGCTACCCCTTAGTATTTAGTTCTCTCATCCATCTATTCCTATCTGCATAAAATGACAAGGCGGAAAAAATCAACACAAAAAAAAGAACAAGAGCCAGTAATGACGGCTAGGGACCTAATCAATGCGGACATTAGTAATATGACAGAACCAGAGTTCAGAATGACGATTCTTAAGGTGCTGGCTGGGCTTGAAAAAAAAATGGAAGAAAATAGAGAAGCTGTCTCTAAAGAAATAAAAGACCTTTCTGGAGAAATAAAAGAACTAAAATCTAACCAAGCTGAAATCAAAAAAGCTATTAATGAGGTGCAATTGAAAATGGAGGCTCTTACTGCTAGGATAAATGAAGCAGAAGATAGAATTAGTGATTTAGAAGACAAAATGTCAGAGAAAAAAGAAGAGGATGAAAAGAGAGACAAACAACTACTGGACCATGAGGAGAGAATTCGAGAGATAAGTGATGCCATAAGACGAAACAATATTAGAATAATTGGGATCCCAGAAGAGGACGAGATTGAGAGAGGGCCAGAAGGTATATTGGAGCAGATCTTAATACAGAATTTCCCTAATCTGGCAAAGGGAACAAGCATCAAAATCCAGGAGGCACAGAGAAGCCCCCCCAAAATTAATAAAAATAGGTCCACACCCCGTCATCTAATAGTAAAACTTACAAGTCTTAGTGACAAAGAGAAAATCCTGAAAGCAGCTCGGGACAAGAGGTCTATAACATACAATGGTAGAAATATTAGATTGTCAGCAGACCTATCCACAGAGACCTGGCAGGCCAGAAAGAGCTGGCATGATGTATTCAGAGCACTAAATGAGAAAAATCTGCAGCCAAGAATACTATATCCAGCTAGGCTCTCACTGAAAATAGAAGGAGAGATAAAAATCTTCCAGGACAAACAAAAACTCAAGGAATTTGCAAACACCAAGCCAGCCCTACAGGAAATATTGAAAGGGGTCCTCTAAGCAAAGAGAACCTTAAAGAAACATAGACCAGAAAGGAAGAAACACAATATACAGTAACAGTCACCTTACAGGCAATACAATGGCTCTAAATGTATATCTCTCAATAGTTACTCTGAATGTAAATGGACTAAATGCCCCAACTAAAAGACACAGGGTATCAGAATGGATAAAAAAACAAGACCCATCGATATGCTGTCTACAAGAAACTCATCTTACACGCAAAGACACCTCCAGATTTAAAGTGAGGGGATGGAAAACAATTTACCATGCCAATGGACAGCAAAAGAAAGCTGGAGTGGCAATCCTTATATCAGATAAACTAGACTTTAAGGCAAAGAATATCATAAGAGATGAAGAAGGACACTATATCATACTAAAAGGATCTGTCCAACAAGAAGATCTAACAATCATAAATATCTATGCCCCTAACATGGGAGCAGCCAATTATATAAACCAATTAATAACAAAATCAAAGAAACACATTGACAAGAATACAATATTAGTAGGGGACTTGAACACCCCCCTTACTGAAATGGACAGATCATCAAAGCAAAAGATCAACAAGGAAATAAAGGCTTTAAATGACACCCTGGACCAGTTGGACATCACAGATATATTCAGAACATTCCATCCCAAAACAACAGAATACACATTCTTCTCCAGTGCACATGGAACATTCTCCAGAATAGACCATATTCTGGGTCACAAATCAGGTCTCAACAGGTACCAAAAGATTGGGATCATTCCCTGCATATTTTCAGACCATAATGCTCTGAAACTAGAACTCAACCACAAAAGGAAAGTTGGAAAGACCTCAAATACATGGAGGCTGAAGAACACCCTACTCAAGAATGAATGGGTCAACCAGGAAATTAAAGAAGAATTAAAAAAATTCATGGAAACAAATGAAAATGAAAACACAACTGTTCAAAATCTTTGGGACACAGCAAAAGCAGTCCTAAGAGGAAAGTATATAGCAATACAAGCCTTTCTCAAGAAACAAGAAAGGTCTCAAGTACACAACCTAACTCTACACCTACAAAAGCTAGAGAAAGAACAGCAAAGAAAGGCTACACCCAGCAGGAGAAGAGAAATCATAAAGATCAGAGCAGAAATCAATGAAATAGAAACCAAAAGAACAGTGGAACAAATCAATGAAACTAGGAGCTGGTTCTTTGAAAGAATTAATAAGATTGATAAACCCCTGGCCAGACTTATCCAAAAGAAAAGAGAAAGGACTCAAATTAATAAAATCATGAATGAAAGAGGAGAGATCACAACCAACACCAAAGAAATACAAACAATTCTAAGAACATATTATGAGCAACTCTACACCAGCAAATTTGACAATCTGGAAGAAATGGATGCATTCTTAGAGAAATATAAACTACCAAAACTGAACCAGGAAGAAACTGAAGACCTGAATAGACCCATCACCAGTAAGGAGATTGAAGCAGTCATCAAAAATCTCCCAACGAACAAGAGCCCAGGGCCAGACGGCTTCCCAGGGGAATTCTACCAAACATTTAAAGAAGAATTAATACCTATTCTCCTGAAACTGTTCCAAAAAATAGAATTGGAAGGAAAACTTCCAAACTCCTTTTATGAGGCCAGCATTACCTTGATCCCCAAACCAGGCAAAGACCCCATCAAGAAGGAGAATTACAGACCAATATCTTTGATGAATACGGATGCAAAAATCCTCAACAAAATACTAGCCAATAGGATCCAGCAGCACATAAAAAGGATTATTCACCACGACCAAGTGGGATTTATTCCTGGGATGCAAGGTTGGTTTAACATTCGCAAATCAATCAATGTGATACAAGACATTAATAAAAGAAAGAACAAGAACCATATGATCCTCTCAATAGATGCTGAAAAAGCATTTGACAAAGTACAGCACCCTTTCTTAATCAAAACTCTTCATAGTGTAGGCATAGAGGGTACATACCTCAATATCATCAAAGCCATCTACGAAAAACCCACAGCGAATATCATTCTCAATGGAGAAAAACTGAGAGCTTTTCCCCTAAAGTCAGGAACACGGCAAGGCTGTCCACTATCACCACTGCTATTCAACATAGTACTAGAAGTCCTAGCCTCAGCAATCAGACAACAAAAAGAAATAAAAGGCATCCAAATCGGCAAGGAAGAGGTCAAACTCTCACTCTTTGCAGATGATATGATACTTTATGTGGAAAACCCAAAGGACTCCACTCCAAAACTGCTAGCACTCATACAGGAATTCAGTCAAGTGTCAGGATATAAAATCAATGCACAGAAATCAGTTGCATTTCTATATACCAACAACAAAACAGAAGAAAGAGAAATTAAAGAGTCAATCCCATTTACAATTGCACCCAAAACCATAAGATACCTAGGAATAAACCTAACCAAAGAGGCAAAGAATCTGTATTCAGAAAACTATAAAGTACTCATGAAAGAAATTGAGGAAGACACAAAGAAGTGGAAAAACATTCCATGCTCATGGATGGGTAGAATAAATATTGTGAAAATGTCTATGCTACCTAGAGCAATCTACACATTTAATGCAATCCCCATCAAAATACCAGCAATTTATTTCAAAGAAATGGAACAAATAATCCTAAAATTTATATGGAACCAGAAAAGACCCCGAATAGCCAAAGGAATGTTGAAAAAAAAAAGCAAAGTTGGCGGCATCACAATTCCAGATTTCAAGCTCTATTACAAAGCTGTCATCATCAAGACAGTATGGTACTGGCACAAAAACAGACACATAGATCAGTGGAACAGAATAGAGAACCCAAAAATGGACCCTCAACTCTATGGTCAACTAATCTTCGACAAAGCAGGAAAGAATGTCCAGTGGGAAAAAGACAGTCTCTTCAACAAATGGTGTTGGGAAAACTGCTCAGCCACATGCAGAAAAATGAAACTGGATCATTTCCTTACACCACACACAAAAATTATATTTAAAAATTTCAAATAGGTCAAAATTCAGTTTTAAGACTGTGTATGTTGCCACTTCAGGCAGTGAATAATTTGCAGCAACAAAAACCTTTGGCTTTTTATCAGTATTAAAAGCATGTAAAGAATTACTAAACCACTGTCTTACCATATCTTTACATCAAGAAAGAGGAACATATCTGATGAATCTATACAACCCGCAGAGCAACTAGCGATGTTTTTGTACTAAGGTAAATAGATCTTTTGAAGTTAGAAGGACTTAACTAAATATACACTATGTGCATGTTATAGAAGTGAAAACAAAAGGTCTGTGTGACATTTGCAGATACTAAAAATGATACTTACATACAAACACAATTTTCCCACTGGAGATCGAAGCCTTGCTATTAAGAAAAGAACATTGCTTTCAGAATTCCCTTCTGACCTCTAGGCAAGGCTCTATGATTAGTCTGCATCCTCCCAAATCAGGTAAGTCACTGAATTTAAGGTAAACCAATATTGCAAATCAAGGGTTCCTACAATATCAGACATCATGGGGAAACTTAAATGTTTCCTAAGTGTTAACTTAGGAAAAATGAGGGCATCTGTAATATTGAAAAAGGCTTTAATTTATAATTATGCTTACTCTTACATTTTATTAATGATCTTAATTAAAAAAATCCATTTTTCTTCCCCTCCACTTTCCTCATGCATATTTGGTTGGAACCAGATTGTCCTACTCTCTGCTAACCCAAATGAGATCACCAAATCCAATATCCACACCTTTTTCACATTGTTTTTTCTGTCTGCCATTTCTGCAACTATAACAATTCAAGTCATTCTACAAAGCCCACATTAAACCATAGTGGCTCTTAGAGAGACCCCAGGGATCATTCTCCTCTCACCTGTTCTAATCTGCAGTGCAGAATCATTAATACACCACTGTGCTACACTACTAGTTAACTTCTGATGTTCACACTGCTTTCTGAAAATTCTCCCAAAGGTGGGAATCATAACTTTCCCTTCTTTGTAGCCCCAAGATACTAAGAACTATAATTTATTCTACCATTATTGAAGGAATAATTTCGAGAAACATTTTAGTTTAGTGTGCAAGCATATCTGAGAAACAAAAAGATAGATTTGGGAAACATTTTGATACAGTAAGTTTGTAAATAGAGGTTTTGAGGTTTTCACAACCTGAAGGATAGTGCAATGTGTAAAACTAGTTCCTTAAATATAAAAGTAAAAGATAAACCAAGGTTCACTAAAAAGTGCTTTTCTTGCTAATCACTCTTAGTTTAAAATTTATTCTTAAATGTACCTTGTACCGTCAGTCAAAATTATGGACCAAACATAAGGGCTTTTACTTGTTGAAGAACACTTTGTTGACTTTCTTTTATTTATTTTTATTTATTTTTTTTGTTGACTTTCTTTTTTAAAAAATTACCTAAAAATAAGAAGTAGTCCTCATTCTACACTCTTCGTGGAGTTGTCTGTAATTGTGTGTACATTTAGTTGCCTTTTATCCTCACTTGGGTTTCTCCTTTCTGATTTCAGTGGTATTAATCAAAAGCATTGTGCCAGGTGGCTGTATATTCTCTTGGATAAGCAAAAAGGATGCTGGACTTGTACAATTGTGTGCCTCTGATCACATATATCCTTAAATAAATGTGAGGAGCATGGCTTTGTAAAGAGCCTTTGAATTTCCTTCAAAGCCTTTGAACTTCAAGTCTCACTTCTAATCATTCAGGCAACTGGAATTCTCTTTCTGGGCATTTCAGAGACTATTATAAACTGTTACTATCTGTCAGTTTTTCAGGTTTAAAGCACTTGACGTTTTCCCCTTTATTTTTGAAAGAAGGCATACATCTCTATTATTACCACCTGCCTCCACACAGCATGATGGGGATGGCCATTTTTTCTTCAAGGAGTGTTGTATTGTCATTTGATCTCCCCAAGATTTGGGATGTAATGTTTGTAATCTGAACTTCCAGGAGCCAGCAAATACAATTAAATAATTCTGATGAAGCCAGCCACAAAGATCTGGGTTATGACATTTACTCCTTCATTTAATTACATAGCACAACAAACATTAATAGAATAAGTTGAGATTTCAATCATACAAACATGTAGATATGGAAAATATCTGCACATTTTCCTGCACATCCCATCTTCATTTTTGCCTGTGTCTTTGCCTTTGTCATTTCTCTTCCATTAACCTAGATATGTCTTCCTAAATCTTTTCCATTATCTGAATTGTAGACATATTTATTTATTTTCTGAACTCAATAATCCACAAGAGAACACTTGATTGTTCTTTCCTCTCTGGTTTCATCCATGTGTCTTCTGTTTTCAGGTACTTGCTAAGCTTCTGAAAGGTAGAGACCATGAAATAGCAGTCCACAACTTTCTCTTTCTAAATAAACATACAGAGAAATTGAGGTCTGGAAAACTTATATTTGTTCATTCATGTATTCAGTAAATGTTTGTGCATTTACAGTGTGCTTGGATCTGTGCTAAATGCTGGGTAGAACACACAGTGGTAACTAACAGTGTTCCTGTTCTCATGGACTTAAGTCTGGTGGAGGGATTCAGCTATTAACCAAGTGATTACTTGAAATGTGAAATTTGTAATTGTGATAAGCGTCTTGAGGTGAGGTCTATGGTGATATAACAGGATATAATAGGGGGAACGATCATTCCATAGATTCCACCATCAGCTAAAATAGCATATAAATTATAGCCCAGATCTTCTATTTCACAGTATAATTCCTTAGACTATCTACCACACTGTGCGTGTCAGATAAATTCTTCCTAATGAGTTGATTGACTACTGCTCAGGCGGCCTAGGGTTGATGATAAGAGTGATATACAAATCTGAGGACTGAGGTCATTCTTCACTTTTGCCATGATTTCATATGACTGATTTTCTGCTCTCCTGAAACCAGTTTTCAGAGAAACATGTAGAAATCGTTGTTTATATTGAATATTGCCAGCATGGTACAGACGGATCAATCGGACTTGTAGATTCTGTGTTCTGCGACTAGGTTCTCACCAATGGGGCTTATGAGTCAGCCAAAACATGTTTAACCATCATCTAGGGCTTGAGATTCCAATTCAACATCACAGCTACATGGCTAATGAGAGGATACTGGGTTACCTCTAGTGTTGAAGAGTCCTCTGAAAGCAGCAATTCCAAATTCAGTGAGTCCTTTAGAGTGATAAGGATGTTTGTTTGATGCTGGTTTAAAGTGTAATTACCTCTTGAGAGTTAAGACTCCATATCAGACCCATATTCTGATACACTGAGATATGGGACAACAGTAGGCAAATGGTGATACAAAATATACATGCTCACATGTCTATTCCTGGTGGAGACAGGATTTTCCAGGTTTCTGACTTTAATTTTGTAAGTGATTGTGTACTTGACAATGCCAATTCACAGAAGAAAAAGAAACCACTAAAGCTTGCTGTGTGTATTAAAACATTGATTTAAAAATAGTTAGAAATAGCTACCAAGTGGAGCCTGGGTGGCTCAGTGGGTTAAAGCCTCTGCCTTCAGCTCAGGTCATGATCTCGGGGTCTTGGGATTGAGTCCTACATTGGGCTCCCTGCTCAGCGGGAGCCTGCTTCCTCCTCTCTCTCTACCTGCCTCTCTGCCTACTTGTGATCCCTCTCTGTGTGCAAATAAATAAATAAAATCTTAAAAGAAAAAGAAAGAAATAGCTACCAAACACCTGTAAGCATCTGTGCATATGCCAGCAGTTCTTTTTGGTCTGGAAAATATTCAAGTGGAAAGCTACTGCTCTGTTTCATAAGTAACAGCAATTTGTGACAATCATAGAATATGCTGGCCATCATCAACTGCATTGTTATCTGCTGCAGTACAATTTAATTAGCAAGCCTTAGTTGATTATCGGCCAGTGTCCGCTACCTTAACTGCTCTGTTCCAGTTTGAGGACTAAATTTTATCTTATCGAGTTAATATATTTGAGAGGCTACCTAAACATTCTCAAGTGTTTTGTTTGTCATATTATACTCCTCGCATCAAGGAAATGATATTACAATGTTTGACGTCAGCTTAAAATGTTCTCTAATAAATTACATATATATCTCTGAATGTAAGAGTACTTTGATTTTATTTTAGATGTGATTTCCTAATTTACAGTGTTGATTATATCAGGTAAAATATAAGGGAATGTATCGATCACCATAATTTCAAGAGATTTTTTTTGACTTTTCTGTATATTTGTGTATGTATGTGGCATTTCAGAATGAGCAATTATATTTTGAAAATCAACCCCTTATCAGATATATTATGTGCACATATTTTCTCCCATTCCATTGGTTGCCTTTTCATTCTACTGATTATATCCTTTGCTGTGCAAAAACTTTTTAGTTCTATGTAGTCCCACTTGTCTGCTTTTGCTTTTGTTGCCTGTGCTTTTGGGGTCATATCCAAAAACTCATTGCCTGTTTCCATGTCAAGAATCTCTCATGAATAGACAAGTTCTGGCTCCAGATAAAGAAAAGTAGTCTAGGCTGATAAAAAGAGAACAGAGTAGCTAAAAAGCCATGTGAAAGATAGTAAGAGTTGTCCAGGCACTCAAAAACAAAGAAGTCAAGAAGGGGCTACCATACGTCTTCCAAAGCACAAGGAACTAAGGCAAATAGTTACAACAACAAGGATTGGCCAGTGTAGTTTTACCTTTTACCTGAGCTTCAGATGTTAGAAACAATAAACAAGGGGCTTTGACTTTTTCGTTTTGGCTCTTGATGGAGAAATTTTTCATTTGCAGAATTTGTGAAATGTTGATTATTTTCACTGGTGTTTTCTCACTCTCATATGTGATTAATAGTAATAAGTATAAATGTTATCATCAGACCTAATATGAAAAACATGGATTCAGAGAGAATATGTGGGCAGTATTTGAGGAAAATATGAGAAGGTTTAGCATATGACATTTAATTTTTTTCTAACATTACATGCATGCAATATTTTTTAAACATTTGTTTCTTATGGGGGCCTGGGTGGCTCAGTTGGTTAAGTGACTGCCTTTGGCTCAGGTCATGATCCTGGAGTCCCAGGATCGAGTCCCATATCAGGCTCCCTGTTCAGTGGGGGAGTCTGCTTCTCCTTCTGACCCTCCCCCTCCCGTGCTCTCTCTCTCTCTCTCATTCTCTTTCAAATAAATAAATAAAATCTTTAAAAAAAACCACATTTGTTTCTTATGAATGTTTGCAGAATTTATTATATTAGTTGACTTGTCTTTTGTATAACTTAATAAAGTGCTTGAGAAGAAAGTGATATACCTTATCTGATACACCTTTTTGCCCTCTGTTATCTAGCATTGTGAGAATTACATAGCATCTGCCCAATCAATATTTCCTAAATTTCATATATAGTGGCCTTCATGCACTAAAATCACTAGTAATGTGCTAATTGCCATGTGAAAGCAAAAAAGATGCAAAATTCCCACTGTGCTAAATCTCATCTCATGTGAATGCATCTGTTTGTTGAGGCAGTAGCTCAATGGGATATAGACATGAATACTTTTATTTTTCTCCAACAAAATCCTAATATCCCTCTCCCATCACATCACGACATCTTTCAAGTGTCAATCTCAAACTATATTTAAGGCTACCATCTTTTCTTTTCAAGGAGGAAATTAGAGTGAAGCAAAGACAGGTCTGATTTTTCTCCCCTCCTCCCATACCAGGGTCTCAGATGGATGGGGCCCCAAGGGTGGAGCTACTTGTACTTCTCTTAGTTACAGACCTTCTTCTGCTTTCTCTTCTCAGTCTAGCTTTTCTGGGTGGTAGCAGGGAGAAAAAGGCAGGACTAAGGAATTTTCAAGTTTATCTAACCTTGCCACATTTTGATGGTGGGGAGGTAACTCTGGTCCCCCTTTGGCTCCATGGAGATACCTGGTCTCATTCTCGTGCAAGCTGTTCTTTTCTGTCCCTGGCGATCTCGACACCTTGGAGGCTTCCCTGCCAATGACACGGATGGCTTTCTTGATGTTACCTTTAGAACCTTCTCAGTGGGACACAACCGCTTCTCCCTCTAGCACCACCAAAGGCTAGGACTACATGTTGGGCCTCCATCTTGCTCTGTCCATTTATATCCTAGAAGAGGATCACATGTTATTCCCTTTCCCCTACATTCATGTTTCTTCACATAAAGATACAGGACACTTGGTGTTTTCTTCCACACCCCTGACAGCATTGAAGGACTGGAAAGGGTGGTGGGGTTGCCTCCAACTTCTTCCTCAACACAATGGAGGAGGTCCTCCTTGCTATGCTCTTGTGAGCTCTGCAAGTAGGTGCTTCTCTCGTAATCTTTAGAGGCAAACTAAACATCATCCTCTCGGTTACACAAACCTACAAGCTCCAGAGACCAAGTGGTAAGCCCCATGTCCTCCTATACCTGGAATGAGCATTTCTGAAAGGAAAGCTTCACTCTCAAAATTTTGAGAGTTGTACCTCATAAGCTTGCAACAACACTCTCTAGCAAGTCCTTCACCTGGGACTCTTGTTCTGACAAACTCCTGTAAATAAGCATGAAAATGTTAAAAAAAACTCATCATCCAGGTTTTTGCATTTCATAAATACTGTCCTTAAGCTAAATACATTTTTATTACCTGTCTCCATATATTTTTACTCTGAATCTATTTTGAAAAATAACATTTTAATTTAAAAAGGCAAACAATAATCTCCTTGCAATGTAGAACAGAGAAAATTTTTTACAACAAAGAATTATTGATTTTTTGGATGTCAGAATGAATTCCTGCATGGAGGTCTATAATCTTCTTACTAAAAATCATTAGCAGATCAAAATACATACAGACAATGAAAGAAATCATTAAAATAGGTGTGACTATAAATACATAGTTTTAAAAGTCTTCTGGGGAGAAGAAATTTGCACTGTGACATAGTTGTTAAAAATATGGGAATTTTGAGTCAGAAAGATCTGGGTCCAGCTTATTGCCTATGTCCTAGAGCACGTCATGTGATTTCGATGAGCTTCGGTTTTCTTATCTGTAACATGAGCATAGCAATATGTAACTTGTAGAATTGTGGTAGAGATGGAAATAGGTAACACATGTAGACATACAGGAAACTTTAGTTAAACAGTAGCTGTCTTTGTTATGATGATGATAAAAGTTTCCTTGATTTCTGGAAATAATGGAGAGGAATCCTCATAATAATTATTTTAAATGTGGATGTTTCCTAATGAAAAAGGATGAAAGTTATTCTTCCGTTTCAGACTTCAAAACTCATTCTCTTAACAGTGAAAGTTTCATTCAAAGAAATGTTAAGATAAATATACAGAAGGTCAACATGTCACTGAAAATGATGTGTTTCACTAAGTCACTTGCATTATATTACAGAAGATCCAGTCCTTTCTATGGGAAATTAGAAGCAAAATGCCATTGTTGATGAAATTAAAAATTTCCACTCCAAAGAGGTTGGTAATGGAAGTCAGGTTTTAGATCTGCTGAGGCTCATAGTTGTTGTTAAGCCCAGGGTTGACCCTAACAACTGGGTGCATTTGTGCGATCTCATTGGCACTCAAACACAACGTAGCTGTAAAACCAAGCAGGTGCTAAGTTCCCTTCAGGCTCTAAATTTCTATGATTAAGTAACTGAAATTCTGTTGAATATAGTTGTTCCAAGATTAAGTTTCATTCTTGTCCAGACTTCCTAAAGCAAAAACCATCTTGTCCAACCTCCAAATTTCAAGAACTCTAAAATGGTTTTTCCTAGTCAGAAAAGACATATTTAGAACTCTAGAATTTTTTGTCCTTTCTCTTTCTAAATGAATATTTTGAGTATCACTTAATCAGTAGACCTTACTGCCTCCACCTAAATAATTCATTATAATAAAAATAACACCCTAAACTCTGTACCCTTTATTTCTGTTCTCTATCAATACAAATTCATCATATTTGGGACTCCAATGACCCCAGAAAATCCTAGTCTTCAATAAAAAAGTAAGGAAAAAAAAAAGACTTCTTTGTAAGTTGTGATACCTCTTTTTATGAATTCATTTCACAAAGTGAAAAGATTAATACAATAATTGAGTTCTGTTTTGAATTCAAAATGATACAATTCATTCAACATGAGAAACAATGTAGACAAGAAAAGACAAGTGAACTTTGACACGAAAGAACCCTATGCATATTAATAATGATAATGATGGTGGTTAACACTTGCTGGGTTGGGCCATTGCTGTCCAACAGGCAGTGTTCTGGGCACTTGGCACATGTTGGTTCCCTGGATCCCTTAGCAGTCCGTGACGTGGATATTAATCATGTCCTCATTATTGTAGTGAGGAAACTAAAAAACAGAAATTTCAGCCACTTACCAGGTTTGTCCAGCTGGTAAATAATACAGACAATATACTGGGAGAAAAAACATTAGTGAAGAGTATTTACATGTCATCCTGAGCTGTGAATATTTTTAAATTGCACAATGTACTCAAATTATGGGTGATAATTCATTGTAGCGATTTCGTTGTAAAATAAAACACTTTTAAATTATATAAAATTAAAAATGTTATGTAACACATAATATGTGTATTAAAATTATGGAAGGAGAACAAATATATTTGCAATAAATAATGTTGAGAGTCTACCTAGTTAGTATCATGTATGAGTATTCAATCTTTCTCCTTACAGAGTTAGGTGAAAGTCTTTTTTCTGAGACTGTGATTGGCACAATTCCATTTGACAAGTCCCCCATTTGATTCGGGGGGGACATGATGTTTAAAAATAGCCACTCAGAAATTGTTCTCCACTCTGGTTTGTTACTAGGTAACCAACTCCTGACTCCAAGTTATAAACTTGACACTAACCCCACAATTTTTTTAAAGAGATAGGAAAAGAGGTGTGTGGTCTGGGCCACTTTGAAAGCAGGTTGGTATTTGAATTAAATGTATATAAACATTTATAATTTTAAGTTTCATTGTTCTCAAAGTCCCAAAGGATGAGAACTTGAAGTGGCATGGCTGCCGGTGAGGGCAGCAGGTGGCGGCATAATGCTCCTGAGAGGAGAATGGAGGTCCACAAAGATGAGGCAAAGGTGCCAGAAGTCTAGAGAGTCATGGTAAGGGGGAGGGAGAGAGAAGAGGTCTGGGATGGAATCCTGGAGCTCAACATTCAGTGACCAGGTTAGATGAGACTGAGTAGCTGAAGGGACTCAGAGGAGAGACCAGAAAGGGAGAAACATGTTGGATCCACAGAAGAGCAATTTGGCTGATGTACCAGAGGATGAGATTATGGAAGCTGGACTTTCTCCTCCTTTCCCAGTTCTAACTTCTCCAAAGAGTGTCGTTAGTCAAAGAGCTGAACCCAGTGAAAAGTCAGAGAAAGAAGTACATGCTTTCTTTTTCCCTCAAAGGGAAAGATTAAAGGAATATATCATGTTGAATGCTCAGAGGTCAATTTTGAAGAAAAGTTCAAGCTCAGAACAAGGATTAGGGTGTGGTCAGTGACACACTGACCTGGGCACAACATTTAAGAGTGCGCCAAAAATCTCAGTAACTAAGATAAATAACGTTTTAATGCAGGATTTTAAAAAATAAAAATTAATGAAAAAATCCAATAGACAAAATATCGACATTTTAAATAAATTCAGGTTGTTTTACACACTGCATTATTGCTCAATGGGAAGAATCTCAAGCCAGGGCCAGAGAGTTTGAGGGTTGACAATGGTGTAAAAACAGATTGGGCGACACAAGAATTTATTTAGTCAAATTTCATTAAATTGTGGAGCTATGATTGACTTCTACTTGGTTCGAATATGAGAGAATATTTTGATAAATACAGATAGGGACACATATTTTTCCTTTTGTTTGAGCCTCCAGTATGGCTTGGCAGCTCTGTTGCAGCCTCAAGATATTTGTTAGATAAGGCAAAATTCAAAAGGGAATGCCAGCAAGCTGAGTACTTAAAGATGCTAGTGAAAAATAGGGAGATAGGGAGTGCGGGGCACAGGGACCACTTCCTAAACTGCAATTAAAAATCGACAGGGTGACTATGGGGAGGAATTTAGAAATCAATAAAATGAATTCAACCTGATGTTCCCATTTTGCAGGATGATTTTATTTGTAATAGTCACCAAGTAAAGAACAAGAGATTTGAAATAACTTAAGAAGTGACCTTGGAAGAAGACATGTAGGAAAAGCTATTGAGTAAAAGTCATTCCCTAGGAAATAACATGCTAATTAACGTACCCAGGATGCAGACACTTGAGAGTTTAAATGCGCTCAAAAAGGGGAGAATACAAATGAATTAAATAAAGAAATTCTACATAACTCATGCAGTGATGTTATTGCTCATATTGTAAATACAGATTAGAAATTCAAAGTAGAGAGATGAAACTGGATCAGCCTCCCTAAAATGATCAATAACAAATTAATATGTTATAGGGAATCAATATTACTGAGGTTTGATAGTATTCCATTATAGGAGAAAATGTATCTACTCACCTGCTGTCTTCAGAACTTGGAATTTTACATTTTCATCTGTTTTGAGTCAAACATTTTTATAGACAATTTTTAAAGATTTAGTGTTTATTTAAAAATATTTTATTGTAGTATAGTTGACACACACTGTTACATTAATTTCAGGGGTGCAACATAGTGATGCTATGCTCATCACAAATGTAGCTACTATCTGTCACCAGACAACGCTATTACAATACCATTCATTACCTAGAGTCCCTATGCTATCTCTACCTTTCAACCTCATAAGCTATTCGTTCCATAACTGGTATTTATAATTATTATCATTTACTTATTAACCTCAAAGTATATTCTTCTTAAATGTTATTAGATGCTTTGTTATAAATAAATGGGTAACACTTCAAACACATGTCTCTCCAGAGATCTCTGCAGCAGAGATTTTCATAGGTTTCCTGACTCTTAGTTACTTTGACAGGTAAGTGATGTTTTTCATATCCGTTAGTATCTTTCCACAGCTTGGTTTCAAATATGAAAAGTTATTCCAGGGTCACAGTAGACTTAACTGAAGATAATAAGAAATGTTTGTAATTTAGTGAAAGGCCCCTGACTTCATTGGAAGCAACCTTTGTTAATCAGCGGTTTCCTGTGTACAAATGGCTTGGAAATTGGAAATTATTCAGGAAATTGCTCAAAAATGACAGAATGGCTTCATATTTTAATGTCAAGTAGTTTAAATAATTGTACTGGAGACATACAAAACCCAGAGGTCAGTTTTGAATCACACAATTGAGTTATATACTTCAGTGTCTAAAATCTATTCTACTAGAAGAAGCCGAGAATTTAATCACATACATAGGAAGACAGATTAAAAAATAATTTGATAGAAAAATCACCTGGTTACAAAAAATGATTTGATCTGCAAAAGGGAGAAGATACCATAAAAGATATAGTCTTCACATCCTATATTGAGGGGCTATTTCAAAGACAAAATAGCCTATGACTGTGCAGTACAGACAAAGTTATCAAAAATTCTGGAAAAGTCTGAGTGAGCATTCCTGAATTTAGCCTGGTAAACCTCAGGTACATTCTTGACCATGACAACTGGAGTTACCTAGACAGGATTTTTCCAACTTTTAAGTGATCAGACACTTTTCTTGAATTGTTCAATTGTAAAATGAAGATTTTCTGTAACTTTAGGTAGGTCTCATTTATTCATTTTTTAAATTTTTTTAAAGATTATTTATTTGACAGAGAGAGAGAGAGAGAGAGAGAGAGATCACAAGTAGGCAGAGAGGCAGGCAGAGGGAGAGGGGGAAGCAAGCTCCCCACTGAGCAGAGAGCCAGATGCAGGGCTTGATCCCAGGACCCTGAGACCATGACTCGAGCTGAAGGCAGAGGCTTAACCCACTGAGCCACCCAGGAGCCCCTCATTTATTCCTTTTAATATAGGTTCATTTATTGCAAGAGAATTCTATTCTATGAGTCATGATGTACATTATAAACACAGAGGATTTGAGACAACCAGAAAGAACTAGAATTCCTGGTTCAAGAATGAAGATAATTCTATGCTATCAACTATGACACAAGATATCCTTACTCTGTTTGCACTACCAATGTTCAGCTCCATGTAAAATAGGGGACATTTGCATAGAATTATACCTGGTGTTAGAAGAGCAGTGGTAAGACGTATAAACCAGACGTTGACTCAGAGTTTATGTCCAGTGTCTCTGTTGCATCTTCTTATGGGAGGAGATAGTAGAATTCTTAGAGGATAGAAAGGCTGGTTAATGACCCTAAAATGTGTAGGAGGCAGCAGAATAAAAATAGACAAGTGGGACTACATTAAACTAAAAATTCTGCACAATAAAGGAAACCACCAACAAAATGAAAATGTAATCTACCAAATGGGAGAAAACATTTGCAAATCTTGTATCTTGATAAGGGGCTAATATTTAAAATATATAAGAACTCATACAACTCAATAGTAAAAAACCAAAAATCCAACTAAAAAGTGAGCAGAGGATCAGAATAGAAAGTTTTCAAGGAAGACATGCATATGTCCAAGGTACATGAAACGATGTTTGACATTACTAATCATCAGGAAAATGCGAATCAAAGCCACAATGAGATATCACCTCACATCTGTTAGAATGGCTATTACTAAAAGACAAGAAATGAAAAGTGTTGGCGAGGATGTGGAGAAAACAGAACGTTTGTATACTGTGGGCGGGAATGTAAATTGGTACAGTCAATGTGGAAAACAGTATGGAGGTTCCTCAAAAACTAAGAAAGGAGCTACCGTATTATCCCAGCAATTCCACTTCTGGGTATCCAAAGAAAATAAAAACACTAATTCAAAATATACAGTCACCCACATGTTCACTGCAGCATTATTCAAAATAGCCAAGACATGGAAATAATTAAGTGTCCACCAATGGACAAATGGAAGAAGAAAATATGTTATAGGGGCACCTGGGTGGCTCAGTGGGTTAAAGCCTCTGCCTCCGGCTCAGGTCATGATCTCAGGGTCCTGGGATCGAGCGCCGCATCGGGCTCTCTGCTCATCAGGGAGCCTGCTTCCTCCTCTCTCTCTGCCTGCCTCTCTGCCTACTTGTGATGTCTCTGTCAAATAAATAAATAAATACAATCTTAAAAAAAATAAAAAAAAAGAGAAAATATGGTATATATAATGGACTTTTCAACCATAGAAAAGAGTGAAATCTTGCCATTTGTGATGACATGGATGGACCTTGAGGGTGTTATGCTATGTGAAATAAATCAGATAGAGAATGACAAACACAGTATGATCTCATTTATATGTATAATCTAAAAACAAACAAACGAACAAAAAACCAACCAAATAAAAAACCCCACCAAACCAAGGTCATAGATACAGAGAAGAGATTGGTAGTTGCCAGAAGCTAGGGGTGGGGGTGAGGAAGCAAAATGGGTCAAAAGGTACAAGTTTCCAGTTATAAAAGAAATAAGTCATAGAGATATAATGTAGAGCATGCTGACCATAGTTAATAATACAACATTGGATATTTGAAAGTTGCTAAGAGAATAGATCTTAAAAGTCCTCATCCCCAGAAAAAAAATTTTGTGACTATGTGTGGTGATGCATATTAATTAAACTTAATGTGGTCATCATCCTGTAATACACATATCAAATCATTATGTTGTACATCTGAAACTAATATAATGTTATATGTCAATTTTACCTCAATTAAAAAAGGTATCAAAATATAGTAGCTTTAACACATGGATAATCTTACAAATACCTCTTAATTTCATCATTCTTCCTATGACCTAATCAAAGAACTGCCAGAGTCCTGAGGCTGATGTTTTCACTGAGACTGGTTTCCAAATTTACCTATTCTCATATTTTCAGAATTCCACTGAATATGATTTTGTGTCTGAGGGTCTTCCTGAAATGCTTTCACCATGTATGACACAAAAGCCTGGGTGCCTGGGTGGCTCAGTGGGTTAAAGCCTCTGCCTTCAGCTCAGGTCATGATCTCAGGGTCCTGGGATCGAGGCCTGCATGAGGCTCCATGTTCAGTGGAGAGCCTGCTTCCTCCTCTCTCTCTGCCTGCCTCTCTGCCTACTTGTGATCTCTCTCCCTCTCTTTGTCAAATAAATAAATAAATAAAATCTTTATTAAAAAAAAAGAAAGACTTTTCGGTGGTGTGGGATCTGTAGACAGAAATCACTGATTTTTTGGTCATGCAAATTTGAGGTGTAGAAACTGGAGAAAGCTAAGCAGAGGAAAAATCTGTAGCCACCAAAGGAGAAATGACCAATCTGAGTGGGAGAGGAGCCAACAGGAAAAGGCCAACGGGGACAGAGACTTAATGAGACGATGAAAGTCATGCACTCAAAGGAGACCCATTCCTGTCACACCTAAATCTTCAGTAAGAAATATCAGTCTCACAAAAGTCCTAGTGCGTGTTGATTTCTTAGGAAAAAATGCGACCTTTGTCTGGTCTGATACTCACAAAATAGAGCATTATATATGAATCAAGGAGCCTGGCAGAGGAGAGAGGGCCAGCCTCTTGGTTTTGTGGAAAATACTGGAAGGGCTTTGAAGTCCTAAAGGAGATCTGAAGATATCTGACATCGACAGAGACGAGAGGGCTCCAGATCACTTCCAGATTACAAAAGAAAGTGCAGCTGTGTACGTAATTTTATGCATTTGTTAAAAACAAGACAATAGGCCCTAAATCAAGTTGCTTATTCTAAGCTCCACATCATCACACCAAGACATAGGGTTTCTCTTTTCCCAGAAATGGAATCCTAGGTCAGTCAAACAGGAATTCCCTGATCAGCACTAATTAGTGACTAATTAGTCAAACAGGAATCCCCTGATCAGCACTAATTAGTGCTGATCTAGCCGGTGTGCCCCTGCCATTCCTAAAGGAAAGTAACACTGCAATAACCAATTTTTGCCTAATATAACTTCTTTCTTCCTCCTCCCTTTGCCTATACAAGTCTTTCATTTTGTGCAGTTCCTAGGAGCTCCTTTCTGTCTACTAGATGGGATGCTACCCAAGTAATGAATCATTGAATAAAACCAATAAAATATTAAAAATTACTCAGTTGAATTTTTAAAAAGATTTTATTTTTATTTATTTGTGAGAGAGAGAGAGAGGGAGAGAGCACAAGCTGGCAGAGTGACAGGCAGAGGCAGAGAAAGAAGGCTTCCCGCTGAGCAAGAAGCCCGATGCAGGACTCGATCCTAGGGCGCTGGGATCATGACCTGAGCCGAAGGCAGCCGTTTAACCGACTGAGCCACCCAGGCTTCCTGAATTTTGTCTTTTAACAGTTTAAAAAATTTAAATCACCACCATGTAAGAGTTGTAAGAGCTATGGAAGAAACATGGAGCTTCAAATTCATAAGTGAATCTTTTTTACCCTGTTCTTTTAACTTCTGGAAGCAGGGCTTTCAATCTCTTTGCCAGAAGAGAGTTAAAAGCAACCTATTACGTCAGTGAGATTCTATGTTGCATTATAAGTAAGAGCCATCTTGGTTATTAAAATAGAACTGATATAGATAATATATGACCTGAAAATAAAAACAAATAAACACATACCCATGGAAATGTGCAACCCTTATTTTAGTTTTGCTTGGTTTTGGTTTGACTTCAAAGAATCACCTACAGGAACATTTTTATCATGTAATCCCGGTGTCAGTGTAAGGTTGCAACAGGGAGAATTACAGTGTTTGGCAAGTGAAAGAACTTCCCAGGGCAGAAGAATGAAAGATGACTATTATAAGAATGTCTTTCTTTTAGATACAGCGAATGTTTTCCCCTTCCAGTTGTTTTTTTGACCAGAGGGAAGAGTACATCAAGGAAAATGGCCAGCCTACTCTTAGCCCTTCCTGCAGCAATCTTCACCCCTTCAGCTCTGACTTCCTTCAACTCCGTTTCTTGCCTGAGGAACTCATCTGGGCCTTGGGTTTGGACCTCTTATGTCAATCTTCAAGTTTCTCTCTATGATTCATGATCATATTTTTGCTTCAAAGCTTCTCTACCTCCAGATTAAAAAATAAAGAAGACTATAGTGCTCTGTCTTTACCAGCCCTTATTCCATCTGCCTTTGATTTTTCTTGGCTTCATCTATTCATGCCCTTCTACCCATTTAGTTAGATTTTAATAGCTGAGAAAGATTATTCATCTCAGTGGTTGCTTATTTGGTTTCCAAGTTTATACCACATATATTTTTTTATTTGCCAAGTCACTTTATGTCAAGCATATTACACCTAACAAAGTTTTTCTTCATATATTCTGACCAGCTGAATTTCTTTCACGTACTATCAGTTTAATTTTAGAAAATTATTATTTTATGCTTTTTCAGAAGCAGAGGTATATTTTTGAAATTAGACATATTTTGCACAGCCTGAAAGGGAGCCCAGAGTCAGGACAGTGTGCACTGCTATTAACTATGAGAGATGTTAAGGGACTTGGGGAGTGTGGTCAACCATGGTTCACAAACAGGCATTTTAGTCTTGTATAATTTATGTTGACCTGACAGAAATTCAGAAAGAGTAGAATGTTTGTTTTGTTTGTTTGTTTTCTTATTTTTCTTTGGGCTGGGGAGGGGGGAATAAAAGGTAGAGAGAAATAAAAGTACTACCCACTTCCATATTCTTTTTTCATTTTTGACATTTACACATTTTGTAGAGTGAGGGCCACTTATAATGTAATTATCTGAATTGGGGCTGGGCTGACATCAGGTAGAACCCAAAATATTGTTATACTAGTAGGTTCTAAACACACAATTAAGACAGTAAAGTCATAGTTATATATTATGAATTATAACCATTGATCACAGAATTTTATTATAAAGTTCTACAAATGTGAACACATGGTTAGTATTGTAATCTGTGATCTGCAATCTGTAATCAAAAATGACAGCTATTTCTGAGGTAACAGGAGGCTGTGATGTGATCAAAGAGATAAAGGACATTTGCCATATGAAATATGGCACTCTCCAGGGTGAAATAAACATGATTAATCAGGGAAAGGATCTACTTAATAAATGTAATGATATGAAAGAAGCAGAAATTTCCTCTAATTTATAGGGATTCTGTATATATCGTAGAGGTCATTTTTTTCCTGTTTTACAAAAAAAAAAGAGCTATCTATATAGAGAAGATGAAACCAGTCCTTACCTCATACCATGCACAAAGATTAATGTGAACTAGGTTATGGGCTTAAGCGTAAAATGAAAAACAAAAAAATTTCAAAAGGGAAAATGAGAAAATCCTTGCAAACTTAGAGAAGCCAAAGTTTTCTTAGATGGAAAAAAAAAGTCAGAATCATAAAAGAAAATCAAACAAAAATAACTTAGACTACATCAATATTAAAATTTTTGTTCTTTGAAGAATACCATTAGTAAAATAGAAAGCAAAATACGGACCGGAACAAAATGTATGAAATGCATGCATAAGACACTGGGCTTGTGTCAAAACATGGGGAGACCGTTTACAACTCAAAAATAAGAAAGGAAACAAAGAATTTAATGGGCAAAGAAAGGGACTTGACTTCCAGAATGGCAGAGTAAAGACCTCTGAAAATCTGTTTCTCCATAGAAACAATAAGACGATTAGTAAAGATTGTCAAAAATCAACTTTCAGAACTTTGGAAATTACCCCAAATTTGCAAAAATCTGAGGAAGTTTTATTCAGTAAGCGGCTAAGTCTTGGTAAGAACAGGGAACTCTGTGGCTTTTTAACTTGCCCTCATCTAGTTCCATCTCACAGTTCTGCATTAGCCCTGAAAGACTATAGGAGGGTTAACTGGATATTGGTCTCTTTCCTGAGAGAAAATATATAAAGAATTTTTATAATTGAAAAGGTGTGTTTGTGGGAGATGGGTGAAGGGAAGGTCGTTTTTCTTCCTTGATGCCATCTATTCATGTATATGAATAAACAATAAATTTCAGACAAAACAAAACATACACCTACTTGATATTCTCCAATGAGGTTTGTAGCAAAACTTGGACTGAAATTTTGTAGGTAAATCATAAACTTGAGGTGGTAATATTAAGCTTTTCAAAACAAATACAATAGTTACAATTCACAATTAAAATTAGCATATTTCTTTTTAAAAATTGCAGTAACTGTAAAAATCAACAGCTTAGTAGCCACTGGAGTAAACAAAAACAGGTTTGAAGGCCCATCCCTTGAGAATCACCTATATTTGATGTGTCTGGCAGTTCCTAAGAAACACCCACTGGTAGAGCTTGTCTTTTATTTGGCCTGATTCAGAGCTCAGCCACTGTGGACAGCCTTTCCACCTTTGAGCATTTTCCAAAACAGTCAGTAGCAATTGTTTAATATTGTAGCTGTCAGAGGTCACAAAAGTTTGGGCAAACAAAAAGGTGGCCAAAAAACTTGAAAGGAGAAGTTTGAAAGAAATGAAATATTTATAGAGGGTTTTGAAAATCTCCAAATATTTCTGGGAATTTATAGGTCACATGCATGTGCAGGACTGTGCACAGACTCAGGAAAAAACTAAACTCTTTGAGGCTCTGCACAATTGGAGGCTGAGGCAGAGGGTAAGCTGTCTGTCATCACAAGAATCCCTTAGTAAAGGCTGGGAGACTTACTGGTTCCAGACATTTGAAAAAATGCCTGTATAATCGTTAACTGATGACTATGTTAACTGAGCAGAGGTTTCAGTGGCCACAGTAACAAAGAATATATACTTCACAGAATTTGTTAGAAAAGGGCGCCTGGGTGGCTCAGTGGGTTGGAGCCTCTGCCTTCAGCTCAGGTCATGATCCCAGGGTCCTGGGATCGAGGCCCGCATCGGGCTCCCTGCTCAGCAGGGAGCCTGCTTCCTCCTCTCTCTCTCTGCCTACCTCTCTGCCTACTTGTCATCTCTCTCTCTGTGTCAAATAAATAAATAAAATCTTAAAAAAAAAAAAGAATTTGTTAGAAAAATTGCTACACAAACAGACATCAGCAACAAACCTTGGGAAGGAAAGAAATCTGATTTTCTGAGTTGCCACATTTTATTACATAAAATAATAATAAATAATAATTTAGCCAACAAAAATCATGAAACATGCAAAGAGACAGGAAAATATGACCCATATACCAGGACAAAAAGCTATCATTAGAAACTGTCCTTAAGGACAGATAATGGATTTATTAGATGGAGTCTTTAAATTAGCAATTATAAATGTGTTCAAAGAAGTAAACCATGTCTAAAAAACTAAAGGAGATTTGAAGTTAATGTCCCACCAAGTAGAGAATATCAATAAAGAGACAGGAATTATGAAAAAGAACCAAAAAGAAATTTTGGAATTGGAAAGTATAACTGAAGTAAAAAATTCACCAGAAGCTCTCAACAACAGATTTGAGCTGACAGAAAAAATCAGCAAACTTGAACATAGGTTAATCAAAATTATTAAGTCTGAGCAATACAAAGAAAAAAGAAGGAGGAAAAATGAATAAAGCCTCAGAGACCTGTGGGACATCATCAAATAGACCAACATACACGTAAGGGGAATACCAGGAGTAGAGGAAGAAGGGGCATAAAACTTATTTGAAGATAAAATGGTGGAAAGCTCACCAAATATAGTGAACAAGATTACACATGTAGAAAGCTAAGCAAATTCCAAGTAAGATAAACTCAAGATAAACACCTACATACATTATAATCAAACTGGGAAAGACAAAAAGAGAATCTTAAAAACAGCTAGAGAAAAGGAGGTTGATATGTACAAGAGAGGGTCAATAAGATCAACAGCTGATTTTCCAGCAGAAAACAGGGAGGCCGTAAGGCAGTGAGATAACATATTAAAAATGCTGGATGAAAAAGACAGTCATGCAAGAATTCTATGTCTAGCAAACCTTCCATACTGAAAGCAAAATTAAGAATACACAGACAAACCAATGGAGAATTTGTTGCTAAGAGACCTGCCCTACTGGAAATACTAGAGGGAAACATGGAAGCTACAACGAAAGGACACAAGATAGTAAATCAAATCCACATAAAGTAATGAAAGTAAAGGCAACTATATAGGAAAATATAAATGACAGTAAGCATGCATGTTTGTTTGTATATCTTTTCTTCTCCAACTCATTTAAAAGACAATTGCGTATGGGGTACCTGGGTGGCTCAGTCCGTTAACTGGCTGCCTTTGGCTCAGGTCATGATCCCAGGGTCCTGGGATGGAGCCCCGCATTGGACTCCCTACTCGTCCGCTTCTCCCTCTCTCTCTGCCTGCTGCTCTCCCTACTTGTGCTCTCTCTATGTATCTCTCTCAAACAAATAAATAAAATCTTAAAAAAAAGACAATTGCATAAAGCAATAGTTATAAAACTGTGTTGATGTGCTTATAATGTATAAGGTATAATTTTTATGACAATAATAGCATGAAGAAACTGGAACAGAACTGTGTTATGTAGGAGCAGAGTTTGT
The DNA here is from genome assembly GCA_002007465.1 of Ailurus styani. Classification (NCBI taxonomy): domain Eukaryota; kingdom Metazoa; phylum Chordata; class Mammalia; order Carnivora; family Ailuridae; genus Ailurus; species Ailurus styani. The sequence goes on along the minus strand of LNAC01000287.1, from coordinate 249,824 downwards.
ATATGCCATGGAAATTTATTTGGTATTAATCTGAGACAGACTGCTATAAATTAAAATGTTCATTGCAATCTACAGGGCAAACACTAAGAAAAACTTTAAAATATAATGAAAAGAACTATAAGGAGATGAAAATGGTATATTAAAGAGTATATAATCTACTAAATACAAAAGATAAAGTAGTGAAAGAATAGAAGAAGAAAAGGTTTTAGATAATGAGGTAGGCAGAACAATGTCCCCGTAAAGATGTCCACGTCCCAATGCCTACAGTCTTCAAATATGTTATGTAACATAAAGTATGGAGAAATTATGATTGCAAGTGGAATTAAGGCTGGACACAGCTGATCTAAAAAATCATCTTATCCAGCAGGCCAAATGGAATCAAGAGTCATTAAAGTGTGGAAGAAAGAAGCAGAAGAATCAAGAAAGCATATATGATGACAGTAAAAAAGTAAGGGTGATTTGATGGGAAAAGGATTCAGATGGTCATTACTGGCTTTGAAGACAGTGGCTGTGAGCCAAAAAAATGTGAACAGCCTCTAGAAGATGGAAAAGGCAAAGAATGGATTCTTCTCTAGAGCCCCCAGAAAGAATACAGCCCTGCCAACATCTTGATGTTAGCCTCGTGAGACCCATTCCATATTTCTGACCTGCAGACTGTAGGATAATAAATTTGCTTTATCTTAAGCCACAAAAGTTTGTGGCAATTTGTTCTAACTGCAAAAGGCTACTAATTAAGAGATATGGAAGCTAGCAAAATACCAAATTCTCCTATCAGTAATTAAAGTAAATGGATTAAAGTCTCAAATGGAAAGGAAGAGATGGGATAAAGCAAGAACTGGCAAAATTGAAGTAAGAAATAGGTAACGCAACAAAATAGTTGGAAGCTTCAATACCCTACTGTCAGTAATGGACAGAACATCTAGGGAGGAGATCAACCACAAAACAGAGGATTTGAATGGTATTATAAACCAACAAGACCAGAGTGCCAGGGTGGCTCAGTTGGTTAAGCATCTGCCTTTGGCTCAGGTCATGATACCAAAGTCATGGGATCGAGCCCCACATCCAGCTCCCTGTTCAGTTGGGAGCCTGCTTCTCCCTTTGTCCCCTCTCCTGCCATGCTCTCCCTCGCTCTCTCTCAAATAAGTGAATAGAAAATCTTAAAAAGAAAAAAAATTTTTTAAAAATTAAAAATAAAATACAAACCAAGAAAACCAAACAGATACAGGATATTCCACTCAACCACAGCAGAATACACATTCTTAAAAACACATGAAATATCCTCAGGATAGACTATATGACCGCCCATTTAAAAAGTTTCAGTAAATCCATAAAGATTGAAACCAAACAAAATATATTTTCTGTTCATAAGGAAATGCAATTACAAAGAAATCAGTAACAGAACAAAATCTAGGAAAGTTAGAGATAAGTGGAAATTAAACAATCGGCTTCTGAATAACAATGGGTGAAAAAGAAATCAGAAGAAAGATTAGTAAATTACTGGAGTTGAATGAAAACAAAACAAAAAAAACCAACATACTAAAACTTATGTGATATAATAAATGCAGTACTAAGGGAAATTTATAGAAATTTATAGAAGTAAACTAACCTAAACTTTCATATTAAGAAACTAAATAAAGAGCAAGCTAAGGCTAAAGCAAGCAGAGGAAGGAAATAATAACGATGAAAGCAGAGATAAAGGAACTAGCTACCAATTATTATCCCAATATTCGTCCAGCCACCAAGCCTTTTTTACTGCTATTTGAAGACACCTGCTATGCTCCTGCCTCAGGGCTTTATGCTTTCTGCGGCTTCTGCCCATAACATTCTTCCTGCAAAGTTGTACGTGACTTGCTTCCTCCCCTCCTTCAGGTCTTTCTTCAACTCTTCCCATCTAAGTGAACCACCTTGTGTTCTTATGTAAGATTGCAGCCTGTTCCCTGCCATTTCTTTCTCCTCTCTGGCCTTGTTTTTCTTTATATTGCTACCACTGGCTAAGATACCATGTATTTCCTTGTTTATTCTATTTGTTACTGATTCTTTTTATGATTTCACTCAGACGTGTAATTTAATTTTTTGATTGTGAAATGTTGGTCACCATATTGTTACTGATTCTTCCAAATAGAATGTAAGGTTTAGAAGAGCTAGGTGATTTATTCCCAGCACCTAAAACAGTGCATTGTAAATACTCACTGAATCACTGATGATTGAATAAATGCACGCATGCATACAGCCGAGCTATACAAAAAGAACATAAATGAACTAGAGCTAATGGGTCTACATGCATCAGTGTCTCCCACATACTGCTGAGTGAAAAAATAGTTGTCAAAAATACACACAGTATGTAGGTGCCTGAGTGTCGGTTTGTCTCATGTCATGATCCCAGGGTCCTGGGATCAAGTTCCCCATCGAGAGTCCCGCATCGAGGCCCACACTGGACTCCCTGTTCAGCAGTGAGTCTGCTTCTCCTTCTGCCCCTTCCCTGCCCCCCATCCCCCACTTGTGTGTGTTAGTGCTCTCTTTCTCTCTCTCTCTTTCTCTCTCTTTCTCTCTCTCTCTTTCTCTCTCTCTCTTTCTCTCTTTCTCTCTCTCTCTTTCTCTCTCTCTCTCTTGCGTGTGCGCGCAAAAATAAATAATAAATAAATAAATATTTAACAAAATACACACAGTGTAAAATTTATATACACTTTATAAACAGGGAAAAAACACCATATATTACTATGGATACATTAAATGCAAAGGAATGAAAAACAAATTCAAGACAGCGGTTACGTTTCATAACAGAGTGATGTACTGTTAAGAAAGGCACGTTGCTGACTTCAGAAACATTGATAAAAGATTTTATTTTTCAAGTTTGTTGAATTGTGGGTATTAATTCCATTGTCTGTACATTGTTTTGCATGCCTTACCTGTCAGGTAACTTATTTTTAACTTAAATTGTTCTAAGAAAAAATTAGTCACATATCCTTTTGCTCCATCATGGTCCTCAGGATATATTTCTTTAGTACAGTTAAGCATTGATTTTTAATAGATATCCTTTCTAATGATAAAGTTTCTACATGGCTTAATCCCTCATTAAAAATTATACAATCATCTTATGTGAGTCATTTATTAACAGATACCTTTTATAATTGTATTGGGTACCCTGAAGGGATTCCCGTATTTGAGGAGGACAGAATCATAACTATGTAATTCGTCAAGGAATAATTTAAAAGTTCCATGGAAGTTTTAAGACCACAAATTGGGCACCAAAACGTCCTTCCTAACAGTAGTTTCCATGTGATAACATCCATCTGGAAGAGCTAAGATTTGCTTCACTTCTCCTAAAAATAATTAGTGAGGAGACATGTGTGTAAGTGCATCAGAGAGATCAAAGAAAGTATTTAAAGTAGAGCTGACCTTAAGGTAAATTCTAAGGCAGGGAGAGTTACTTCAGAATCTATCAGAATTCCTTTTAATGTTTCAAAATTCAACAGAAAAGAGTAGGACTCCTCCATAGGAAGACAGAAAAGAAGACCCAAAAGGTAAACATGAACCTAACTCTGAGCCCTGACCGTGTTCATATTTCAGCAACACCATCATTCATGACTCCACTTCCTCTGCACGTAGTAAATTCCACGCTTCTCGAACGTGCCGTATCATTTGGGCTTCCCTTCCATTCCAGCTGTTTGAATGCCTCCTCCTTATTCTTCTGTTCTACCCCTATCAGAGTGGATGTGTGTGGACATGAAAAAAAACAGTCAGAAATATTTTTCATCTAAGTAACCAAGGACAAGTCAGAGAATTCTCATGAAGATGAAGGGACTCAGAGGTGTGTTGGATGAAGCTGGGAACATGGCAGGACTGAGAAACACAGGCCCCAGGACTCTGTGTTGGAGAAGGAGTGAAATCAAATCAGGAACAGACAAGGGAGACCCAGATAATGACCCAGAATCGTCCTACAGAATCTGCACTTTACTTGCTTTGACTTTACTTGCTTTGGATGGCAATTGACTGATTGTGTCATGTACCTTCTTTAAGGTCCAGGGCCTTGGCAGACAGAAACCTTATTTGTATTTTAGGAAGAATTGTGCTTGCTGTATTACCTACCCAGGAACAATTATACCCTTAAACAAGTATCGGGCATTATAATTCAAAAGTGTTTTTTACATATATTACAATATCGCAATTGATTATCACAACTCTAAGTCATTACTGTTATTATTACTAACAATAATGACAAAACAAACTCAAGGAGGCTAAGTGAACCGACTGGGGTCACACACTGGTATATGCCAGAGCTGTGCCTAAACCTTCTGACCCCAAACTCTTTTTTATGTGTGAAATCAGCTTGTAAAGCTTTGTTCCCCACAAAGTGTATTTCAGGCATTATTTAGTAGGTTGGGGGGAGAGTCATTTTGTAGATATAGACATCAACCTTGGTGCTCTGAACTCAAAACAATGAATGGATGATTTATTCATTCCTTTCCTCCCAACTGGAATCCCAAGTCACATCTAAGAATGTTTGTTCCGGAGTCCAGACATTCTGAGCACCGTATCAAAGAAAGGAGCCAAGGAAGTGACCAAGAAGAAGCACCAGCGGTAGCAAGAAGAGTAATGAAAGAGGAAAACCAGAAGGACAACCTCAGAAGCTTAGAGAGAGTTTTAAAAGACAGAAGCAGAGAAGGGTGTCAATGATGCTGAGAGTCAAATAATATTATAACCAAACAGTGCTCATTGGATTTGGCAACGTGCAAGCAATTCTTGGTCTTAGAGAAAAGCTTCTGTAAATGTTTTTGGTCAGAAGCCAAACTACAGTGGATTAAGGAGTGCAGGATATGTTTGAGAAGACACTATAGATGCAGGCTACTGTTTCCAGTGCCTCGACTATCGGTAGGAGAGTCTATGGGCAGTTAGGGGGCTCCACGCTGCCCAGACCTGGAGCCAGGTCAGCTTTGGTGACTTCTTCATACCTGTGTATGGGAAAGCAAAAAAAAAAAAAAAAAAAAGCTGTTGGTTTTTCTATATATACATATGCAAAAAAGGTTTTTAAGGATTTATTTATTTATTTTAAGGGTGCCTAGGTGGCTCAGTTGGTTAAGTGTCTGCTTAGGTCATGGTCCCAGGGTCCTGGGATCGAGCTCTGCATTGGGCTCCCTGCCTGCTGTGTCCCCTTCAAACTCCCCCTGCTTGTGTTCCCTCTCTTGCACTCTCTCGCTCTCTGTCAAATAAATTTTTATTTTAAAAAGAGAGCAGGAGGGACGCCTGGGTGGGTCGGTGGGTTAAGCCTCCACCTCCGGCTTGGGTCACGATCTCAGGGTCCTGGGATCGAGCCCCGCATCAGGACTCTCTGCTCAGCAGGGAGCCTGCTTCCTCCTCTCCCTCTGCCTGCCTCCCTGCCTATTTGTGATCTCTCTCTTACTCTGTCAAATAAATTAATAAAATCCTTTAAAAAAGCAAGCAAGCAAGCAAGAAAGAGAGCAGGGGAGGGGCAGAGGGAAAGGGAGAGAGAGAGGATCTCAAGCAGACTCCCAGCTGAGCAGAGAGCTGGATCTCAAGACCCTGAGATCATGACCTGAGTCAAAACCAAGAGATGGACACTCAACAGACTGAGCCACCCCGTGCCCCACCCAAAATGTTTTTTAAATATAAAACTTGCTTTTAGGTGAATTTCAAATTTCTTTATTATAAATAAACATTTTAGAAAACAAGAGTTATTTCCTATACTTTTATATTATAAAGGATTTTGCAATTTAAGAGCAAATTTTTCTGGATACAGTTTTATTAAAACATGATCATTTGTTCCCTAAATGGTCCTAAAGAAAGAGCAGATTATTTTTTCCTATGAGCTTTTATTTTTCTATGTCATGAAGGATCAGGTAACAGGAACGCAATGCAATGTGAGGGCATATAGCATTTTAGGAGATGAAATCCAAAGCAGCAGAAAATAAAATTATCAGTGAGTAATGAAATAGAAAGAGAGAAATATGGATCTGTAGTCGTTGTTCAGAGACTCAGAAATCTAATCATCACAACTTAAGTGAAACAAATAAATCTTAATGAATCATCCAGCACTCCCTTGAGATTTCATTACATAAATATTTAAAAACAGGTAACTTCAGCATCTCTGCACCATTTTTTTTTTTTTTTCTGGCCTGAAGTGTTGGGAGAATCTAATACCGGTTCTTTTCCTGCCTAAAATATTGGAAGATTATAACATAAGCTTATAATACAACTGCATTTGCTGTACATTCTCCATGATAGTTCGTTGGCCTGGTGAGGAGTGGGTGTCATCTTTTGAAGGTAAACATTAAAGGACAGAGATGGTTCTTTACATAAATGTCCAGCACATGCAAATCCCAGAAAAGCTACACAGTCAATACACTGACAGGAAAACTTAGATAAAATCTTTATTTTAAAACTTAAATCTTTACAAGCTAGTCCTGATTTTCCATGTCTACCTTTCTGAAAATGTTTTTTGAGATTATTTTGTAACCCAAACATTTTATTTTACTCTTAATGTACTAAATCTACATGCAACTAAATCTAATTATGAGTAAGTAGGCTAAATTACTTATTCATAATGTGCAGGGAAATTCTGAGCTGACTCAGTTTTGAAAATAATTCTGATTTCTTTTACTTGCAAATGTTAGATCTTTTGGTGGAAAAGACATGATTGTGTTGGAAGCGGGGCTCCTGCTGACACACTAATAACGTTGGGGGTTGCTGGCCAGTGTAGGAAAGATGCTGCTTTGATTCTGCCATGAAAGGAGCCGGGTTAAAAGGAGAGACCAACAGGAATTGATAAAGCACAGAACTTGAACAGAATTAAGAACTTAGGGGAAAGGACTGGCCATCGCAAAGAGGGGTATACGCTTCTCTGAGAGAAAGAAGAAGGGGGGAAATGAATTCACAGAAGCCCAGTTTCGTGAAGGAAGGGAAAGAGACAGTTTGTGATAAATAACCTCAAATTTCTTAACATCTCTATAGGCCGCTGGCAAGGAGAGGCAGAGTGGTAGAATTGAGGGGTTTGAAAAAAAAAAAAGGCAAGTTTAGAGAAGCTGTTTTGCGGATGCAACAGACTCCTGGAGAAAAATTTTCCAACAGTAGAAAATGTCCAGGCAACCTGGCAAAGCAGGGTGCAAACCATTCAGGATAGTGTTGTGATTTGAACCATTAACTTTTATAAATGTACCCAATGCAGAAGCCAAACCCCTAACCCAGATTAGGGATTACCACGTTGTTTGGAGTAAAATGGACGTAAACGTGAACTTTTAGCGACATTCAATTTATGTGAACAACGCACTTGCAGGTACTCAGTGTACGTGCCTGGAATGAGTGAAGGAACAAGTGAATGAGTAAATATATGCATTGTATATGTTGTGTTCCCTCTGGGAGTTCATTATCAAGATGACCACAATAGCCTATTGTTTTGGCTTTTTGTTGAGAATGGCTGCATAGGAAAATATGCCAACATTTTGCAGAATCCATGGCCATCTGGAGAGAATAGTCACTATTTCCTTTTTTTTTTTTTAATAGTTGCTATTTCTTAATTGGAGAATTCTAGATATGTAGGGTTATAATTTTGGAAATTAGTAGAAGCTTCATTGCAGTTAGAACTTCTTTCCTTCTGGACTCAATTTTTCTATCTAAGAAAGACAGCTAATAATACTGGTAATTTATGCTATTTCCAAGTACAATTCTAAGCATTGCACTTATAGTATCTATAGTACCTAAAGGATAGGTATCACATTCACCTTTATTTTATAGGTGAGAAAACAAAGGAATAGAGCAGTTAAGAAGGTCAAATTCATTTGTCAAAAAAATAAAGGAGCCAGTTTTCAAGCTAAATCATCAGACTTTCAGGCCTACCTACCTAAGAACCATGGTAAATATCTATTTACATACTTAAAACAATTCCTTTGGAATTCTGAAATTTAAAAGGTCAATGGAGCATAAAACTATAGTCATCAAAAAGGATTTATAAGAAAGTCTTCAATATCTACCAAATTCAGAAAAAGCCTAACTTTTCAAGGGGATAAAAGTAAAAACAAAGACACTTGAATGGGATCAGAGGTAACTGAAGTCATGGATCCTTGTGAGGAATCTTTCTTCTTGTTTTTCAAATCCAGAATGCACAGAGCTCAGGAATGAGGGGATGTGCCAAGGTACCCTCAAATTCACAATATAAACTTCACACAAGCTTTTGCAACATGATTTCCCCGCAGATAGTTACGTTGATAGATAAAAGCTATCTTTTGGTTGGAACATAGACTAGTATATCTTTAAATTAAAATTTAGGATTGACAATACTTTCCATGATCTTACACTATGTCCCCAGCCTTCCAAGGATGGGTACTACCTTTCTTCTATCATTGAAAGTATGCTATTGAAAAATTTGAAAAGCACTGTTCAAGGGCAATAAATACGTGTGGCAAATTTATCTAGGAATTAAAGATAAAATAATTCTATCTTTAGGAAAAATATTTTAGAAGCCACAAAGAATTTTGCAACATGGAGGCTGTAATTCCTTCATCTCCACTTCTTGGTGGGTAGAATTATCCACGAGCTGGAAGGGCTTCAGTGTGCATTATAGAGAAGGGAGTGCACAGTCCAGATCATTGTAATAATTACTTTGCCATCGCTACTCTGTACTGAGAATACAAGTGCAGAAAGAGAGCCTGCGACGTAATTGCTGACAAATATGCTGTGTGTATTGAAAACCAGAAAATTTGCAGCTGCCGCCCAGACTCCCCCATTGTGCAGACTGACAATGAGCCACAAAAGGGACATGAGGTAAATGTAGGGTGTACGCTGCAAGCCATTTTGATGAAATATCTGGGGGACAATTTAATATGAAATATCAGCTGGTAGAAGAGAGCAGCTGCCTATTTCAAGGGATGACTCAAGCTAAAAACTTTAGCTCCTATTTTATAATGAAAGATTGCCAATATATAAACCTTCATTTGGGGAAGGCTAGAAAAGCTGTTGGGTTCGCACGTGTAAATGGTATGCATGTGAACTTCCAAAGATCTGAAGATCTGAAGCAACAGTTTTTCTGAATCTTGGCAGAAGTTACTTGGAAATCCAGTATGCAGAAACTGCCTTAGGTGACTTATCTTTATTCCTTAATCTTTCTGTATACATAGCTTGGACTCTCAGGACAGAAATCTCAATTTCTCTTATGCAGACCACTACAATCCTCGGTTCCAGCCTCACATGAACCTCATTTGTAGAGTGACTGGATATATCCAATTCCTGTACTTTCTGAGATGTTTGCAGCACAAATGAACTTGCTTCTGGGCTCTAGCCACTACCAGCTTCGCTTGGAGATTTCTGTGGCTTATGGAGTTGATTACTTCCCAACTTCTAGAATTTTGTTGCTGTTACATCCGCTTCTGATCTTTTTGTTCCTGTGGGTAAAAGCCCTTAAAAACATATCTGTCCAGGGCGCCTGGGTGGCTCAGTGGGTTAAAGCCGCTGCCTTCGGCTCAGGTCATGATCCCAGGGTCCTGGGATCGAGGCCCACATCGGGCTCTCTGCTCAGCGGGGAGCCTGCTTCCTCCTCTCTCCTCTCTCTCTGCCTGCCTCTCTGCCTACTTGTAATCTCTCTCTCTCTGTCAAATGAATAAAATAAAATCTTAAAAAAAAAAACATATCTGTCCATTCGATCCACCAATGTTACCTAGAAGTTCTGCTAATTTTTAATGGAAAATATTTGGACAAGGGAAATCTCTTTTAAAGGTTGAAATTCTGAATATTTGGACAGTAATGAAGGAGGGAATTTGAAGACTAAAGATCTTGGAGTTCATCAAATTCCACTGTATCTAAGTGGAAATAAAATCATCCAGTTTTTTATGAATCTCAGATTCCTGTAGGATATGAATTTATAAAGTGGCCTCTATTTTCATGTTACGATTTTTTCAACCCCTTAGAAAATTCATTTCTCTCTGAATTTTGCCTCTGTGACTCTTTCCTATTGAGTGTCTGGCTGGCGAGGCTGTGGGCTGGCCCAGTACTCAGGGAAGTCCAGAAGGCTGTGTGTCGGCTGCTGCCTGAGGATCTGGCCAAGCATGCTGTATCTGAGGGCACCAAGACAGTCAGTCGCCTAGTACACCAGTTCTAAGTGAGCCGGGCCTAATGTGAATAAAGGGTGAGCTACTAAAAAAAGAAAGAAAGAAAGAAAGAAAGAAAGAAAGAAAGAAAGAAAGAAAGAAGAAAGGAGAAAAGAAAAGGGGGGGGAGGGGCAAAGAGTCTTTCAAGCAGGCTCCATGCTCAACATGGAGCCCAGTGTGGGGCTGATCTCAAGACCCTGATATCATGACTTTAGCTGAAATCAAGAGTTGGATGCTTACCTGACTGAGCCACTCAAGTGCTCCCAGCCATTGTCACTTCTAAATCAAGTGTGCTCACAAGTGTCCCTGGTAGCTGAGATGCTCCAACTATTTTCCCACTGTCTCCTTCTCGTCCTTCTTCTATGAGGTGCAAGCCCTCGTCCATCCTTCATCCTTTCCTCCCTTTTCCCCCTCTCCTCCCACCCTCCTCCCTTCTTCCTTCCTTCCTTTATGCCTCCCTCTCTCTTTCTGTATTTCTTTCTTTCTATCAAATTGATACAGATCAAATTGATACAGGAACACATTTTGTTCCTTTTTCTACCAAAGCATTTTCTACTACATCAACACTTCCGTGAGGATACTATTTTAATGACTAATGTTTGACCATTTAAACTTTACACAATCCTTTTATTTCACACATTCCTTTCCCCTCCCACTTTAAACCATGCATATTTGCTCCCCCATCGCTGCTGCCTTCCTGACAATGATGCTTAGTCCCTCCTTAAGTGTCCACTTTCACTCCTGATTCCATAGTCCCCGAACTTCTCTTTCTCTTGGCCTTAATCCTCTTTTACTTTCACTCTTTGATCTCTCAGTCTCTACAACATCTGACCCTTTGCCTATCAATCTTAGGTAACTTCTCCTCAATTAAAAAAACAACTCAAAAACGCTTTGACTTTCTGTCCCCTCAGAGCATTGCTCTAAGTCCTTTTCTCACAACTGACATGCACCTGATCTCATTTTCTGATTACCCCAACTACTCTTTAAACTCTTCCAATCAAACTTTTGTTGTCTTCACTCTATTTAAAATGAACCCAAAGGCAATCAGAAGCTTCCTAGTAGGGTCAGGAGCCTGAACTTGGCCTTGAACTTGAACTTGAACTTGGTGGTCTTTCAAAGGTCTTCCTCTTCTTCAGCATCCTTCAAAATACTATAATCCTATGGCTTGCCTTCCTAGCTTCTGACTGCCCCTCACTGCCTTTACATCTTCTTCTATAGTAACTCCCATTTAATTTCTATTCCATTCTGCTATACTTAGCTTTTTTCCTGTAACAACAAAGTAAAGTGTCGGAAATGACAGTTTCCGTTTCCATTTCCAGAAATGGAAATTTCTGAACTTGAATTCTAGTCCTCCCATTTGGGTCTAGTGCTCTGTTTACTATTATCTTCTGCTTGCTACCAATTATAGTTAGAATGAGAAGTAGGTATCTGTATAAGTTGACTGATGCATATCTGCAATTAAATACCTTTCAATTTTATGAAACTGATCTATTGATATATCTGTATGTCTATATCTATTTATCTCTATCTACATATCAAAAGCAAGAAAAGCAACCTGAAGGCTAGCAAATATAACTAGAAAAAGGAAATCAATGAGAATCAAAGGGCTTATTAAACATAAAATTTTAAATGTATGGAAAAAGAAGGGCATAAATAAGGACTACCAAAAAAATTCTTTAGCAAATAGATTCCAAGTAAAATAATTAGAATACCTTATTAACATATAGATTTGTGGAAGTCTATCTAAAAATAAAGTGAAAGATAAATTCATTTAAAATAAAACAAGCAGTTTGGAATAAAGTTTATGAGATAAATTGTATTTCCCTTGAGTTTGCTCTAGCAGACAAAATAGGCCTTAATTAATTAATTAATTAATTAATTAATTATTTGACAGAGAGAGGGAGAGAGATCACAAGTAGGCTGAGAGGCAGGCAGAGAGAGAGGAGGAAGCAGGCTCCCCACTGAGCATAGAGCCCAATGTGGGGCTCGATCCCAGGACCCTGAGATCATGACCTGAGCCGAAGGCAGAGGCTTTAACCCACTGAGCCACCCAGGTGCCCCAGGCCTTAATTTAATACCTAGTTGAGTCTGTATTGTTAAGTCTAGGTCCTTAGTAAAGTCTACCTCACCACCAATTACATCTGCCTACAAATTAAATTTTGTGCCCATAAAATAAAGAATGTAGTTGAAAGGCTTATGCCTAAATGTTTCTGACTTGTAAGTAAAAATACGAGTACTTATGTCTTGGAAGATTGTCTTAGAAAGGAGGACAAACATTTTTAGAGTTCAGGGTCTGGTCTAAAAAGTTACCATTTAGAGTATCGTCTCAGGGAAGATTAACTGTCCTTGTTCTCAAGGGTTTCTGTTTTCTTTGATCTTTTAACAAATCTCTTTGGAAAAATGTCTTCAACAATATCCAGTGTCCTTTGTCATTATTATTTTTTTGCCATTCCTTTTTCTTGATAAAGAGCCACTTTGTGTCTTCATATGTTGAAGGGTATATTTCACCCCAGTAAGTATATACAACAAAGCCTATATAGAAGGTAACACAACTTTATCAAAAGAACATTAAGAGAAAAAATTTGCTTCAGGAGTTGCAATAGTATTAAACTTATCTTAAATATTTATTTATTTCAAAGCAAGTTGAAGACAGACACCAGAATCTGCCCAGTTCTGGCTTTTTCATGCTCCCTTTGCACCAGCTGATGTTCATGAATGCTCAACCCTACTTTTCATTTTAGATCCAAGACTGATCCTGGGCAGGAAGAAAAGATGGAGAGTAGGGAAACATCTCAGAGCTGTGACGGGTGACCTGACATTAGAGCGCAGTGACTGCTACTCCAGACCTAACCTTGTGCCTCATAGCTGATCCCCCAGTTTGATGTCCTGTACCTAAGCATGTGTCTCAGGATGCTGCCTCATCTCCTAGAGGGGAATTGTCACATTCATTAATTCACTTGTTGACTCACTCAATAAACTTTTACAGTGCTTAATATGTGCCAGATGCTAGGCTATTTGCTAGAATAGAAAGGTGAAGAGGTATCTAATCGACAGAAGTCTAAATAAGTAATGCACACATCTTAGATGACCTTATACCTTGTTGGCATTCTCCTACCCCCAGACCCACTGTGTCCTACTTAGATGATACCCATCCCAAATTCGTACTTCTTCTTTCGCAAAGCAGACCCTTTCTATGTCCAAAAATCCTTTAATGATGGATGTCAATAGAATTGGAGCCAAATTGAATATACATTAATTATTCCCTATGAATGTGTGATTTTTTGGAAGGAGTGAAAATCTAAGAGACTAATAACAAGAATAATGACTTCATGATTGAGGTTGTCTAAGAGACAAGAATAACCCACTGAAGCAGTAACGGTAGCCAAGCATGGGTTTTTCTCTCATTTTCTTTTTTGTTCTTAATCTTAGTTCCTGGTACCTGGTTTTCCTTCCTCTTACATGGAATCTCCGTGTCTTCATACGTTTTATTACTAACCACAGCGTGTCCACTGAAGTATGCCAACTTCCCGGGCAAGACACAAATATGAAACTTTTCCCTACCTTGCTCCTTTTAATACCTATCATGGACCCATAGGGAAAACTCGACTCTGTCAATGTTAGGTCTGTCACTTCTTTAAGTTTACTTGGTTGAAATGTTGCAATATTTTTTTCTGACAAATATAAGTTTTCAAATGCAGCAGAGAAAAATTGAAAGTTAACAAAACTGGGGGAAATTAACATTCTACTTAGTTTCCCTATAAACTTATAAATATCATTAATATTTTGATACATTTGTTTTTAAATCTCAAAAGGTAGGATTTTTCTAAACAAAAACATGGTCATTTTATATGTTACTTGCTATAGCATATCTTCACTTACTGTATTTTTCACATCAATAAGTAATATTTTAGACGTAATTTAAATAGCATAAAAATCTATGTGATGGGTACTGAATAGTTAGCTAATTCCATTTCCTAATTAATGTTTATTAAATTCTCGATTACAAATTATTCTGGGATGAATATCTTTTAGATACACTCCCCACCCTCATCTCAGTTTGGTAGTTGTGGGACGGTCATTTGACCCATCACTGCCCAATAAGATAGAAGCAAAAGTGTACTTAGAGCATTCAAATAAAAACAAACCAAATCAGGGCATCAGGGTCTTTTGTCTTGTATCTTTCGCCTTTATCTCTGTCTGGAATATGGATGTGATGCCCCAGAGAGGCTTCCCTGCCAGCTTGCAACCCTATAGAAAGATGCCATACCATAACGAAGGTGAGGTTCAATCCTTGAACTAGCTCTCAATCAGAATTACCCCATGTATCCTGTACCTGGGAAATACAGTCCTTTTCTAATTTAATTTTGCTAAAATTCTCCACATAACTGTGATTTCATTCTCCTTGAGTGATGGCTCAGTAGAAAGCAAGTATTTTTAGAGTTTACTATTTAAAAATGTGTTTACTTACCACTCAATTATAAGACAAAGAGCTCCAATAAAACATGGTTAAAGATTTCAATAGACTGTCTCTGCAAAAAGAAAAGAAAAAGAAGATATGCAAATTGCTAATAACCACATAAGAATGTAAGATGCTGAACCTCATCAGTAATTAGGAAAATGCAGAATCAAATCACAATGAAATGTACAAGAATTACTAATGACTTCTCATGTATTAGAATGGCTCTAATTAAAAAGACAGAAAATATCCTGTGTTAGTGAGGATATGGGAAACTGAGTCCTATTACATTACTGACAGGAACTGAACATAGCCACTTTGGAAAATGATTTGGCAGTTTCTTATAAAGTTAAACATAAATTACCATTCGACCCAGCAATTCCATTCCTAGGAATCTATCAAGGAAATCAAAACACATATTCACACAGAGGCATGTATACCAATGTTTATAGAAGCATTGTTCATCTAACCCCAACGTGAAAATTATCCACTTGTCCATCAACTGGTATATGAATAAATAATATATATATATACTGTATCCATTCGATGAAATCTGTACAGCACTAAAAAGGAAGAGAGATACTGATATATGTCACAGCCTGGGTGAATCCCCAAACAGTATGCTCAGTGAATGAAGCCAGTGCAGTAATCTACATATTGTATGATCTCATTTATAT
The DNA here is from genome assembly GCA_002007465.1 of Ailurus styani. NCBI lineage: Eukaryota > Metazoa > Chordata > Mammalia > Carnivora > Ailuridae > Ailurus > Ailurus styani. The sequence goes on along the minus strand of LNAC01000287.1, from coordinate 234,600 downwards.
AAAATGTTAAAAGGCAAACTGACAGAGACAAGACAGATTGGTGGATGCCAAGCCTGGGTGTAGAAACTGGCTTTAACTGCAAAAGGAATTAGCAGACTTTGGGGGAGGGCGATAGAAATGTTTGAAAACATGATTGTGGTACTGATCGTGCAACTATAAATTATTAAAGTCATTAAGCTATTCACTTGTTGAGTGAATTTTGTGGTATATAAGGTATATCTCAATAAAGGTGGTTTTTAAAATATTTCTGAACATTCTCATTACAGGTTGACTATGCCAGTTAGATTATTTTGTGTTGTTAAAACATTGAAGCTAAATGGTCTAGATAAAATAGTCTTGAGGCAGTTTAAAAACTTGACTTAAGCATGAAATACTATTTATGCAGAAGAAAAATCCCATGTTGTAAACAGGAATGATTCAGAAGAGAAGGAAGAGCCCCTGCAAAGTATACAGACCAACATATAAAAGGAGACGAAGTTAGGTCATTATCTCTTGGAAAGCCAAAAAGATTTTTGAAACCTTCCCAAATGGACAGACGTCCTAAATCCTTGGTCTAAGAAGAGAAACATTTATTTTCATTCTTACCAAGCGTGTTAGACAGTTTCCAACATTTGTTCTTTATTAATTCTCTGCTCTGTGAAGTACTAACAATTTCCACTTTGCAGGTGAGAAAAGATTCAGGTTCGGCCCCCTCCCTAGCAGCCAGGAAGGGCAAAACATAGCCTCAGAGCCAATCCGGTGTAATTCCAGACCGAAGCCCACACAGTTAACCTTTACAACGTGCTGCTTCAATGTCCCTCACCTACCCTAGAACCCCAGGGATTAAAAGAGCAAAAGACACCTCAAAAGTAACTAATAATTCTCTGTCTTCATACATATGGAGGTAATTAATTATATTGCATTCTTAATAATCTTGTAGGAATAGGCTGAAATTATTAACCATAATATTTTTCTTAATATTACATGGTTTCTTCCATTCTTGATTATTAGCACTAATGGAAGTATTTTATAATGTGGGGCCTCCCGAAATCATTCTTGTTTTGTTGCTGTTTTTCAGTGCTCTGGATTTTACAGCCTAACTCCTACTCCCTTAGGAGGTTAACCGTCTTGATTCAGGAATGCACAGTTGCATTGTTTTTCCCAAACTCCGTCTCCACATTTCTAGAATTCTATTATCCATTTCTCCCTGGGTGTTCTGACAGAAGATCAAGTAATCCTTTCCACCAAATGTTCTCCTCTTCCTCATTTTCTTACCTACCTTACTAGGAATAACATCCTCCCTGTCCCTCTGACTTAGAAATCTGATAACCATGCCCAGTAATTGCCCAATTCCTATCATTTCTACCACCACAACATCCCTCAGACCATGTACATCTGATTCCTGCATGTAACCCTCTTGTCCTTTACAAAACATTGCATCGCACCAGGTTTTTATTACCAAGGAATGGATCCCTGGTGGTCAACTTTGGTTTTTTGTCCCATAAAGAATTTCCCCGAAGGGAAGTTTTTAATATCTCATTAACTCCAACCTGGTGACTTCTGAACATGGCTGGTTAAACTCAAAATGAAACCAGAGTGTAAAACACGGAACCAACACAGATGTAACCACAAATCAAAATGTCAAATGTCAACGAATTCACATAGCCTGTGCTGTGTGTCTGACCCAGGTTTCTGTTGTCCTTTGAGTTTTTTGTTTGTTTGTTTTTGTTGGGGGAGAGCAGAAAGCTTTGATTAAAGCTATTACATTGTGAGCCAGTTATGGATGACAGAAAAATATGGGGAAGCAGGAGTCAATGTTTGGAAATGAATCAGAAATATGTACTTGGCATACGTACATACTTGGGGATGTCGGATGGCAGGCTAGAGAATTTGGACCTATTTCTACATAAGAAATGTAATAAAAATGTAAGTCAGAAGTTATTTTGTAGAACATTTAATAGTGATTATTGTGTTTTTGTATAGAGAAGTATATTTCCATTTGAAAAGCCTATTTTACTCCAGAGAGCTGGAAATCAAATTATTTAGAAAAATGAAACCTTAGGATTAACATTTAAGATATAAGAGCAATAAACACAGAGTTCTGATTTTTAAAAGATCACTCTATTACAAAATTAAGTTTGCTAACTTACTTGTACATACACAGCCCACAGAAACACTACCATCCTAGAACCAGATTCAAAAATAAAGTTTGGGTAGCCTGGAACACTCAGCTTCCATTGTCACATCCCTTGAACATTTTAGAATTTCATTTTACTGGGATTTTTTTGTTTGAGAGAGAGAGGGAGAGAGAGGGAGGGTTGGAGGAGAAGGGACAGAGGGAGAGAGAGACTCTTAAACAGACTCCACACCCAGTGAAAAGCCCGACACGGGGCTTGATCTCACAACCCTGAGATCATGACCGGACCCAACATCAAGAGTTGGACGCTTAACCGACTAAGCCACCCAGGCACCCCTCATTTTATCGGGCTTTTTATGCAAAATTCATATGAAGTTTTCTCCAAAATTCTGCCTCTGTGCCTTAACAATGTATTATTAGCTTGTCCATTGAAGAATGTATTTTATTTTCCAGGTGTGTATATGAATTCGCTTCTCTGGAGTGTATTTATTTTGGTTTCTACTCTCTTGTCTCATTCTGGTGGAGCTCTGCAGTGCTTTATCAAGGGTAGGATAGGATATCATTCTCCCAGTGCTTGAACTGGCAGCCATTCTACTGTTTAGCTTTCTTTGGTTTTTTGTTAACTTCCTTTCCATACTCACCACGCCAGTTTGTTCTTCTGCATTTCCATACTTTTTGTAATTTAATAAGACCGAACCAACTTCAACATCACTGAAAATAAGGACTGTTACAAAATCATGATTGCAGTTATTATGAATACTAATAGCTTTGACTGCTATTATGACCACTTTAGCCTTTACCGGAACACTTTGAATTGCTTCTAAGAGTTTATTAACATATTAACAAACTTAAAATAACAGATTGGGCACTTACTTGGTGCCAAGCATTGGGTTAGACCCAAGGAAATTCTAAAGCAAAAAAGACACACACATTTACGTCAGAGAGGATAAAATACAGTGAAACAAAAGGTCTTTTCTTAAATAATTATGTGAACTAACAAAGATCGTCACTTAATTTTTTTTCTCTTTTTGTTACAGACCTAATAAATGTTTGGTTGTTTATTGTTACACGGAAACATAAAAAGAGAGATAACACTCTGAATTCACTGGTCTTATTGATCTAGTAATACACAATAAATAGAGTGAATTACACCTAGAATTTAGAATTTCAGGATTTCAAAATGCTTTTTAAGTGAATTATTTCAGTTGTTCTTCATAAACTGCAAGTTAAAGAAAACAGGTCTTAGTTTGAACATTTACAAGTATAAGCCCCCAAATCATTTTATTCCAAGAGATTACGTGGGAGTTGGTAGTTACACGTGATAGACACTTAACAAATATACATTAAATAAATAATATGCTTTTGATATTTGATGCCACAATTTCATCCAAATTCAATATGCTTACATGAGGTCTGTCTAGTTGGCAGGTTTTTCATCCACAACCATTTGAAAGTAGGGTAAATCAAGTACAATGAAGTATAATGGTTTCAACAGGGAAACATTTTTAAGTTGCATTGTTAAGTCCAGATCAAATTACTATCTCATAAAAAAATGATAATTAGATTCATCTCACAATCCCAGAAATACATAAATATTATGGAAATTGCTTGTCATACAACAGAACCCTCCCACACCATTGTTTCTCCCTTTACCTCTGTAATCGATAATGAGAGGAACTTTCATTTCACAATATTGTTTTAGAAAATTGGAATTATATTAGACAATGTATAAAATATCACCAGCTATAGAGTCACTATTCTAGGATTTTTTTTCTTAATGTGCTAGGCTTCTGCATCATTAATTCCCAGTAGGTTACTTGGCATTCTTTCTGCTTCTGCCAAACATCAATTACCAAGGCCTCTTGATTTCCTAGTCCTGGCAGCTCTTCTCCTAAATTGAAAAATCTGAAAGCCTACAGAAGGAATTACAATCACACCAGCTTAGAGGCATTGTGTCAGGACTAATGAAATAATAGATTGTGAAGTGCTTTGAACTTTCATGAGAAAGATGTTATAATAGATGCAAAATTGTAGTCATCACACCAAAGTGGCATCATTTTACACCTTGTCAGAAGTAAAAATGTGCTATAAAATTTTCTCATGAAATCCAGCTGATTGCTCTGAAAAGAATGAGTATTGAGTTCATTTCTTATGACTGGGATAGATCCACATACTGTGCAAGTTTTAACAACTGAAACTCTTCCTTTGCTCACAGAAAATTCTAGCATGTGTCATAACAGAGACATTCTAGGTATATGTAACTAGATGAAGTATTATGCATTCGGAAACCTATGCCGATGGCTAAGATTGGCTATTGGACAAACATCGTCAGCAACCCATGATGCCCATATCTACAACCCACAGGAAGTTTAAGGATGTACATTATGTAGGTAAAGATTTAGAAAGTGGTCATTTACCCCAACAGTCAACCTTGGGCATTTAAGGGATGCTACTTGACAATGGAAAGTTCCAAGTTTCCTCCTGTGGCACAGAAACATCTGCAGAGAATTTTCAACAGACTGCTTATTCACTTCTGCATCTCAATAAACCCAAGACCAGCACTTTATCACTCTTTCTAGGTCTTGCAATGCCTAATGTAAAAAAAATAAATCTACTTTAAAAGTGGTAGTTTCCACCATTTATTTAGAAAGACAAATTCCCTAGATTAATTTATCAAAAGGTTGATCTTCAAAGGAGCAATCTTAGTGACATGTTTGGCAAAAACTAATTAGTGGAAAAATGGTGCATAATTGCAAAGTGTTTTGCATAGATAATACAGTCTGTCTTCCTTCCTTTCTTTCTTCCTCTCTTTCTCTCTCTCTCCCTTTCTTTCTTTCTTTCTTTTTTCTTTCTTTCTTTTCTCTCTCTCTCTCTTTCTTTCTTTCTCTTCTCTCTCTCTTTCTTCCTTCTTTCTCTTTCTTTCTCTCTCTCTCTCTCTCTCTCTCCCTTCCTTCCTTCCTTCCTTCCTTCCTTCCTTCCTTCCTTCCTTCCTCCCACCCCTTGCTCACTGCAAGGATGACAGTCTTAAACAGGCGTTTCCAAATGACCACTTGAGGGAGCCAAAGCAGAAGCAAAGAAAGCCCTAAATCCAGCACTTTTGAGACAGGCTTTCTCTCCACCTCTAAAGAGATGGTCCTTGCTTCAAACACCACAGCAAGGTAAAGAACGTCTTTAAGAAAAGGCAGATGTGATGAGAGATGCATGCTTTCACATGACTATATTTGGTTACTCCCAAATTCTACCACAAACCTAGGAGTCTCTGCATCACATCCTTCACTCAACACGAACCTCATTCATGTGAAGCCCTCCAAGGCCATGGGACGTAACTTAATTCCTTTTCTCTCACAGTTCTTACTTCATCTTCCATTGTATTATTAGTATTCTTTCCCACTAGCATTTTCCCCACTGCTCTGACTCCATTCGACACTCAAAAGTTCAAATTCCATTTATAACATTAGTCTCAAAGCCATTTAAGGATTTTCGGTGCTTGCTGGAGTGCTATAGTGGGTATTTCAGGCATTCCCTCTGCTATAGAGCAGAGGGGTCCTTTGTTTGTTTTGTGTAAAAGATTTGATTAAGATTTTATTTACTTACTTATTTATTTGAGAGAGAGCTCACGGAAGCAGAAAGAGCAGCAGAGGGAGAGGGAGAAGCAGGTTGCCTGGGAGCCCGATGCGGGGCTCTGTCCCAGGACCCTGGGATCATGACCTGAGCCAAAGACAGATGCTTAACCTACTAAACTACTGAGCCACCCAGGCGCCCCCAGAGAGGTCCTCTGAACCCATATCTTTTAGCTCTTTTGTTTCTGTATTTTGATTATTTATTTATATATGTTTTCCCATGCAACTATAAGTTCCCTGTACACAGGAACATGTATTAATTTTACCTTCTGTCCTCTGGACAAGCTCTCAATAAAAGGTGCATAAATGAAAAGAGAAGAAGAACTCTATCTCCAATTTCAAGTAGAATTAATTTGGTAAGGAACATGAATGAGGCACCTTAAAAAGCTAATTAATACTAAGGAGTTAATAAAAGTACACAGTCACAATATGAGTTGTCTATAGCAATCCTGTCCAGTAGAAATTAGGTAATTTAAAAATCTTTTAGTAGCCACATTAAAAAAAGCAAAAGGAAACTAGTGGAATTAATTTTAATAACATATTTACTTAACCCAATATATCCAAAATGTTATCACTTCAACATGTGATCAGTATAAAATATTTATTATGAGGTATTTTTCATGCTTATTTTGTCTTTGAAATCCAGTGTATATTTCACACTTATCAGACATTCAATACAGTTGCAAAATTTTCATCAGAAATACTTAATCTGCATTTAGATTTCATAACATTTGCAGTTGAAAAGGTAAAGTTGAAAACATACTCAAGTTATTCTAAACATCTGTAAAATATTCCAATAATTAAATGGAGTACCAAAAAAATTATTTTCCTTTAATATTCATATCCATGTTAACAAAGCTAGTTCATCTTTTTTTTAAAAAAAATTAGTTTGACTTTGAAGCAAAACCTATTCATTAAGTACCTTCACTAAGTTTTATGTCAACTCAGGATTGCTAACATCGAATGCGAAGACCATTGCATAAGTTAAAAATCAACTCTAAGTTAATATCAACAAAGCACTCTTCCAATTTTTCTTGTGTTTTTGCCATCAATTTATATAACATTGTCAATTACAGTTAAAATGCTTTGACACTGGTTCATAAAGATGTGTAAAATCTTTATTGTTGTTTTGTATTATGTATAGTTGTAATTTTGACATAGTCACCATACATCTCTACCTAGTCAAAAAAGAAGCTTTTTCTTTCCTTGCAGCTTCAATTTTATATTATTCATTTATAGTGTAATGTCAGTGAAAGAATATAAACCATACTATCATTTTTTGTCTTTATTAATTATTTGGCAAGCATTTCTTAGTTTCAAAAAATATTGAATTAGAATTACTAGTACAATAAATATTTTTTCAAAGATTTATTTATTTATTTGACACAGAGAGAGATCACAAGTAGGCAGAGAGGCAGGCAGAGGGAAAGGGGGAAGCAGGCTCCTTGCTGAGCAGAGAGCTGGATGCAGGCCTCCATCCCAGGACCCTGAGATCATGACCTGAGCCAAAGGCAGGAGCTTAACCCACTGAGCCACCCAGGTGCCCCTACAATAAATCTTTTTAAAACTCCTCCACAACCCATCACCATGGGCGAGAAACTCAAGACCTTTAGATTTCCTCATCTTGGATTTCTTCAGTAGTTCCCCAAACTGACAGTGATTCATAATCTACTCCCACATACACTGAGCAGGTGGATTCAAGAGACATTTTGTAGAATCATAGAATGGAATAAAGGAAGAAACAAAATCTCTTATGAAATTCCAACATGCTAGAGCACTGTCATCATGATAGAAATTAATTTTTTCAATTCAGCTTAAATTCTTCTCTGGAAATATCGGAGATTCAGGAGTATCTATTCCATGCAGCTATGAACTGACATTTCTTTATATCTTTGGAAGTCCTTAGATAAAAGATGCCCACACAGCTAATTGTACCATATCTCCTTCATTGTAATGCTCAGCTAAAGGGAAACAAATGGACATCCAGTTTAGGTCCAACTGATCACTGATGCTGTTAGGAAGCTCTTGTATTATGGCTGTTTGCCGGTTTAATTGCAGATATTTCCTTTTTTTTTTTTTAAGATTTTATTTATTTGACAGAGAGAGAGAGATTACAAGTAGGCAGAGAGGCAGGCAGAGAGAGAGGAGAGAGGAGGAAGCAGGCTCCCCACTGAGCAGAGAGCCCTATGCGGGCCTCGATCCCAGGACCCTGGGATCATGACCTGAGCCGAAGGCAGAGGCATTAACCCACTGAGCCACCCAGGCGCCCAGATATTTCCTTTTTAATAAAATATCTTTTTAAATATATTCTAACCAAACCTATCCATCTGAAATAATAACTCCTTTTATATATATCCTTTCAAAATGATTTTCTCTTTGCATACAAAATCCAAGTCATTTAACAACTTCTTTCTTGAATAGGCTATAGTTACAAGCTCAGATTCTGTTAAAGTTTTAATATTTTGTTGTGATTGGACTATTATTTATTTATTTATTTATTTGAGAAAGAGAAAGAGCATGAGCAGGGAGAGAGGCAGAGGGAGAAGCAGACTCCTGGCTCAGCAGGGATCCTACCTGGGGTTCCATCCCAGGACCCTAGGATCATGACCTGAGCCAAAGGCAGATGCTTAACCACCAACTGAGCCACCCAGGTGCCCCATGATTGGACTATTAATTCTGATTTTAGGTGACAATTTTGTCTGTTCTTTTTCAACTTTTTACTGTTGGGAAGAGAGTTATTATCAAATTCACTATGTAACTGCTGAAAATAACCTCTTCATATTGTCCACTTTATCATCTTTAAAAATCTTTTACACAACAAACAGCTTCTCCTTTTGCTCTGCTGGGGCAAATTCTAATTACCATTCATTGGGAGATTCGAGACCTATTTCCCTCTAGTTTCTCTCTCTCTCTCACCGTTCCAGGCACAGTGCTAGCTTCTGCCCGTCTTGATTCTAGATCAGTCATATACTTTCATTTAAATTTTAAAACTATGGCCATGTTTATTTTTTAACTAGAAAAATAATATAATTATAATTGAAATAGTGTAAGTATTCTCATTATATTGCTAATTGCAGTTAAGTAGATATCACAGAGACTTAGAGTATTACAAACTCAAACACAATCCAATGTTACATCAGTGCATAGAAAATATTTGTACTGAGTCAGTCTGTTAATAAGTCTGTTAATACTGACTGAAGGGATGATGGATTTATTTGTAATACTAGGAATGATACCTAGCACTTCTCCCCCCCACCCTGCAATACAGTAATAATATTCATTATTAAACAATTAAACAATTGTTTAACAATTGTAAACTTTAATTGTAAACAATTAAAGTACAATATAACTCTACCAAAATAATACATTTGTGTTTAATAGAAAAACCCTTTACACTGCTTCAGATTTTAAATTTAAATGTAAATTAATCAAAACTAAATAAAATTCAAAACTCAATTTCTCAGTCACATTAGCCACATTTTGAAGTGCTGTGTAGCCTTGGGTGGCAATTGACTACCCTACTGACCAGCACAGACCTAGACTGGACATTTCTCAAGATAATGGATAAACTTAATATTCTTATGGCCCACAGCACCCAATATGTAAACTATAAACAATTATGGATGGAATTTGATATCCTAATGCCATACACGATTAATGATATGTGTAAACACGTTTATTTTATTTATTTATTTTTAAAGATTTTATTTATTTATTTGTCAGAGAGAGAGAGAGAAAGAGAGCATGAGCATAAGTAGGGGGAGTGGCAGCCGCAGGCAAAGGGAGAAGTAAGTTCCTCACAGAGCAAGGATCCCAATGCGGTACTCGATCCTGGGATCCTGGGATCATGACCTGAGCTGAAGGCAAACGCTTAACTGACTGAGCCGCCCACGCACCCCCAAACACATGTTTATAAATGCTGTATGTTCATAAAGAAAACTCCCCCCCCAAATTTACCTGGTATTAAATATTTAAAGGTAAAAAGGGATGGGGAAAGGGCATCCCAGGCAGTGAGTGACAAGCCAAAAGAAAACACAGATGGGAGATAGTGCAGAAAAGGAAAAAAAAAATGAAAGAAAATTCTAGAAAGTTAAATTGAAGCCAGGAGCAGAAGACCTTCAGGGCCAGGAGTAGACATTATGCAATAAGTAATGTGGAACCTTTGAGGACTGTAAACAAGAAAGTTACTATGAAGGATGTTTTTAGGAAAACTCATCTGGCAACAGAATAGCTCATGGGAGAAGAAATTAGAAGAGTATCACTATAATTAAGAGTCAGGTGATAAGGATCTGGATTGTGGCAGCTGGAAAGGAAATGGAGAAATGTGAGCAAAGCATGGCAAAGGAAATCTCCTTGGGGCTTGGCTGAATATAAACACAGGGAGTAAGGAAAATGTATTCCGAATTTTCAACATGGTGTTAAGAAATCAGTGTACAGGGCACCTGCGTGGCTCAGTGGATCAAGCATCTGACTCTTGGTTTTAGCTCAGGACACAATCTCATGGGTTGTGGGATCCAGCCCCTTGTGGGGCTCTGTGCTCAGCTCACTGGGGAGTCTGCTTGAAAGTCTCTCCCTCTGACCCTCCCTGCTCCTGGGACAGTGCACTCTCTCTTTCTCTAAAAAATTAAAAAATAAATAAATATAAATATATAAATATTTAAAATATAAAAATATAATATATTATATTAAATATAAATATAATAAATATAAAATATAATATAAAATATAAACATAAAAATATAAAATAATAATAATAATAAATCTTTTTAAAAAGAGAGAGATTAGTTTACAAAGTCTTTGTAATTCCTTCTAAAGTGGTATCATAATTATTTTTCTTTTCCTTCCTACCAAGTTGAGAAGAAAAATGATGGCTGCAAGCATATTTGGAGGAAACATCTGGACAGTAGTGCAAATACGAAGAGCCAAAAGAGGAAGGAAAGTAAGAAAAGCAAGAGAACCAGAAAAATGAGGTGCCTTGGCAGCCCAACCAAGAACATGGTTTTGAAAGGAATGATTGTCAACAGTTTGCAAAGGGCTTTGGTAATACCAAATCGGAGCTCACAGCTTCATTTCCTCTGATTCCAGTTTAGGTGTGTTCTCTTTTAGTGATACTTGCTGATACTTTCTGCCCTGGCCAATCTTTCCAAATGTCATCCTGAGTACTCATCAATTTATCAATATACATCCTGTTCTCTCTAAATGAATAAAAAGCAATCTCTCTAATTCCAGTGATAAGTCCTTAGGTAAAATTTAAAAACTTACATATGCTATGAAAAAATGCTGTATGCTTATTATTCTACTAAGGTAAAAATACCTCAAGAATAGAAAATATTGAGTTTCTTCTTAACATATCTTAGACTAGACCATGTAATTACAGGGGAACTAGTAAGCATATGGGCTAAGCAAAAATGATTGAAATATGAGACCCAATATTTAAATACAAGCATTCTAGGGTGCCTGGGTGGCTCAGTGGGTTAAAGCCTCTGCTTTCGGCTCAGGTCATGATCTCAGCGTCCTTGGATTGAGGCCGGCATCAGGCTCTCTGCTCAGCAGGGAGCCTGCTTCCTCCTCTCCCTGTCTCTCTGCCTGCCTCTCTGCCTACTTGTAATCTCTCTCTCTGTGTCAAATAAATAAATAAAATCCTAAAAAAAATAAAAAATAAATAAATACAAGCATTCTAGATAAATAACCATTACCATTAACTACTGAAGAAGAATATGCAAATCGGCTGATCATTCAGGTCTATGTTTTTTATTTTTAACTATACCACATGAGACTAAGCACATAAAATATAGGAATTAGTTTTCCTAATGAATGTGTCTGCTATTTAAAATTTTAATTGTGCGTTCTTCTCTTCTATAGCTATTCCCACAAATAAAGATTCAAATGAAAAGATTGCATTTAAAGAGTGAATTCAATTTAAAATATTCAAAAAAATACAGAAATGTTATGTGTTATTTTACATCTGGTGAAATAAAATATATTGTATTATAAATGAAGAAACATAAAGCAGGATACACATGTGTAAAAAAATAATACACGTGTAAAAAAATCTCTAATTACATATGGACTAATAGATAAGAAGCCATACCAAAATGACAACACCCTCTGTGTTTAATTATGTTGGAGCCAGGGGGATATTTTTCATCTTTTTCTTTTATTTCAAAATGTCTATAATAACAGTGGTTATATTTTTGAATCAAATTTAAAGATGTATATTTAATAATAAAGTTCTAAATAATTGTTCTAAGTTCACCCGGTGTTCCGGGATTAGTTTTATTCAACTTTTATACTCATGCTGATACTTTGATAGATCCAAGTATTTAACATGGAATAAAAAAAATTAAGCACAGGGGCACCTGGGTGTCTCGGATGGTTAAGCTTCTGCCTTCAGCTCAGGTCATGATCTCCAGGTCCTGGGATCAGGCTCCCCACTCAGCGGGGAGTCTGCTTCTCCCTCTCCCTCCGCCTCTCCCCCTGTTTGTGCTTTCTCTGTCTCTCTCTCTCTCCCTCAAATGAACACATAAAATCTTAAAATAAAAATTTAGGCACAAAGTTCTATTATATTAACTAAATTTTTATGGCATTTTTTGTGTTTAGATAATTAATTGGTAAGTCAGAAGAGCACAGAAAGGAATTCACGAAATTACTTAGATGAAGCCGTAACATACATTAAGAATTGTCAAGAGAATGACAGAGGAAAGGAAACTAGTTTCATTAAATCCATCTTTTGTTCTGATGGCAATGAATATTGTCTTTATACCTGCATACTTGCAGGTACAAATATCCAATGCATTGCATAGTTTTCAAGGAATCAATCTTATTCCTAAAGTACTTTTTTAATAAAAGATAAATGATGTAGTGATGAAACACATTTGTGTATGCTACAGAAATTCAATGAAACAATTTAATAATCTTCATAAAGTATTTATTTACTTGAGTGAATTAGTTGAGTAATCAATGGAAATTACTTTAGTTCTCCACGGCCACATACTCACATGATGTGTTCTCTGCCCAGAATTTGAAAATATGACTCTGAGGTGTGGACAGTATTCTACACACATTGGATGAAAACTCTATCATAGTGACTGAACTTTATAGATGAAAACTGCATAAAAATAACAAGCAAGGAAAAATTAAAAACCAGAATGCCTTGATCCCATGTCTCTTGGTCACAGTTATATGTTTTCCTTGGGAAATAACTCTGGACAGAATCTGAGAGCCAAATTAAAGTTCAAGATACATGGCAATAGTAAATAAATAAATAGTACATAGCAAAACAAAAACAAGAACAAGAACAGGACAAGCAAACTCAAGAGAGATGACAAATGGCAAGAATTAATCTGCAAGGTGTGCTATAAATACCTAATACATAAATAACTTAAAATATGAGGAAAACATATAAGTCAGATAGAGAAAATGGACAAAGTACACAAATAGTTCTCTCTCTTTCTCACACAAACACACAAAGAGATACATAAATGGTCTGTAAACATATGAAAAAATGTTCAACCTCACTCTTAGTAGAAGAAATGCAAATTAAAAAATAAACAGCTACCATTTGTGATGGTATTATAGTCTCAAAATAAAAAAGTTTATTACATACTTTTAGCAAGATTATGGGAAATAGGTTCTATCATATGTTACTGGTAGGTATTCAAAATGGTAAAATCTAGATAGAGCAGAATTTGGCAATAACTCATAAAACAGAATATTAATTTACCTTTTGCTTCAACAATCTTGTTTCTAGGAATTTATGCTAAAGATATATACAGAACTAGTTTGTTCACTGTGACATTATGTCTAATTGCAAAATAGAGTCTCATTGCTCGTAAATAGAATAGTTAAATAAAGTATGTCATGCCACATAATGGAGTACTCTGCAACTGAAAAAAAAATTAGAAAGAACTCTATGAACATATGATATGGAGTGACTTTTAAAATACATTGTTAAATGAAAAAATCAAGATGGAAGTATATATATATTCTTGTATATATACTTTGTATGCATATAAAATACACATATTTTGTATATTTTATAAAAAATTGTATAAAACAGAGAGGAGAAAGAAATGTATGTATTTGCTTTTTGTATGAAAAGCATCCCAGGAAGGAAGGACATATCTAAAATGGATGGGATCACTTACGATAAAAGTAGTGGGATAAAAAAAGAGATCAGAGAAAGATATTTCTCTATATTTTTATATAATCTTTACTTTTCAAAACTGTTAGTACTGTTAGTACTTTTGCAGTCAAAAAATAAAAGCAGATCCATAAGGACCAGAGGAAAAAGGAAAATAGAACACATTAGGAAAAAAGGAAACTATATTATTATCAAATTAATAATATAGCAATACAGAATAAAATTAAAACAAATAACTGTTTTTTAAAGATTTTATTTATTTATTTGAGAGAGAGAGAGAGAGCATGAGTGAGGGGAGGGGCAAAGGGAGAGGCAGACAGACTCTCAAGCAGATTCCCCCCTCATGATCTCCCCACACACACCCCGCTGAGCACTGAGTCCTTTGCAGGGCTCAATCTTATGATCCTAAGATCATGACCTGAGCCAAAATCAAGAGTCAGTCACTTAATCAACTAAGCCAACCAGGTGGCCCCAAAATAACTTTTGAATATAGTACTCTGATGGTACCCTAAACGGAATATATTTTAAGGATAGCAATAACTGCCAAGAAATTGTGAAGTTTACTTGGTTTGTTTGTTGTTGAAGGTGATATCACTGAAGAAGACCTGAATTTTTTTTATATTGTAAAATAGAGTGAATGAATGGAGTCAATGAATAAGTGTGTTGACATTGTCAAGCAAGATACAAATATGACCTTGAGGATGGAGAGGAAGAATCTTATATGTTGAATTAGAATTCAAGATATCAGTGTGAACTATCTCTCATTCTCTATCCTCTCTCTCTCTCTCTCTCTCTCTCTCTCTCTCTATATATATATATATATATATATATATATATATATATATATATATGTATGTACACGTACCATATATATATTTATTTGTCTGTCTGTGTATACACACACACACACACACCCCACACATAGTCTAGAGGCAGTGAGAACTCCAGTAGCAATAAGCATATCCTTGCAAATTAGAACAAGGAAATTATAATAAGAGGATAGAACATTTTGTTTTGCCGCAAAATTAGAAAATTCATTAAAACATATAGGCACAAGATCCAGGGGTCATTACAGGTAAAATACGAATGGATTTGAATTTAAAAGTTAATCAAAAGAATTTATTATAAGATATTAAATTTTAAAAATGATGTGAGTTCCTAATTTTTTTTAAGTGGGGAAGGAAAGAAGGAACTGTCTTCTTTACATAAAGAAGCTAATAAATCAAGAAGGAATTATAGAATTAGGAAATCACTGTTTCAGAATTCTCAGTGTAATAATTCATTCAGGCAAGAATTACTAATTGACGCTAAAACCACTGGGTAAAATGTGTTCGTTTAACAAGATATTCTTTAAGTCTTAAATTACTGCCCCAAACATTACTAACTGCAAAATGTAAAAAGATATCTCTTCATAAGAGAAAACCCAGAGATCAAACTCCACAGTAATAGGACAAGCGTACTATTTGCTTCCTAATGTGATGCATTGGAAAGAATACCATTTCACCTATGGAGTGAAATTTCTTTTTTTTTT